>JACEFZ010026667.1:275000-475000 GCA_014155875.1 Cepaea nemoralis
TGATGACAGACATGAGACTGGAGTAGCATGAGATACCAACAGTTGTTGAATGAGAAATTACTGTACCAGAGTATGATAGACGAGAGACTGGAGTAGCATGAGATACCAACAGTTGTTGAATGAGAAATTACTGTACCAGAGGATGACAGACAAGAGACTGAAGTAGCATGAGATACCAACAGTTGTTGAATGAGAAGTTGTTGTACCAGAGGATGACAGACGAGAGACTGGGGTAGCAGAAGTTGATAGGTGACAAAAGTAGGTATCAGATATTGATAAATGAAAAACTGAAGTACTAGAAAATGACAGACGATAATGTGATGTACAAGAAGTTGATAGGCGACAATCTGACGAACCATAAATTGATAGATGAGGAATTGGTGCACCGATAGTGAACAGACAAGAAATCGATACAGACGTTGTTAACATATACGATACGGATACTACGGTCGGTAATAGTTACACACTAATGTACTAAAATGACACGAATGATCGAATTAAAACAGCAGTAAACCAAACATTCTTTGCTGTTGAACCAATGATCAGATATAAAACCGCCCCGATACCTACTCCATCTGTGAAAGAACCATTGTCTCCGTACACCAAAGCAAGCTGCATTTATCAATTCCAGTGTGAGTGCCAAGCAGCTTCTATAGGCAGAACGGAAAGACAGCCAATCGGGTGTCCGAACAGTGTGGGTGGAAAAGAGAGTCAGTCAGTCTCCAGGAATCCATGTGCAGTCAACTGGCAGTAAAACACCCTGATCGGCGATTTCTCAAGTCACAAACTACGGTCATAAAGTTAAAGACGAAGCGCTTCTTATACTGTATTCCACGAACAAAACACGATTGTTCAAAAATAGTTAAGCCTTAGCAATTAGGCGGTTACAGCCAATTTTGTGCAATCATAAATAGTTCGTTATAATTTGAGATTATTGTGGGGATAACAAATACTTCATATTCGAACAATACCTGTGACTATGTATTATAAGTATTTGAGCCAAAGTATTATTCTTGTATTCACGCATACGATAAATAACTCTACCGTATGCACCTGGCTAGATGCAGCGAAACATGTCAGGCAATAAATCCTGCAACATGTTCTTTGTGTCTTCTGTGCTTAAATATACTACAAGATGATAGATACGAATCTGAAAATCTGAAGTTGATCAATCAGAATCTGTGACATCAGAAGCAGAAATATGAGAGCCGGATATACCAGAAGTTGAGTCTTATTGTCCTGGAATTGAATGGAATCTGACAGATCACTCACAGGTGTCTTCACACAACATAAAGACTATATAAACTAGAAACATTCACACACTGGTGCCCGCACACAACAGAAGGAATATATAAACTAGACACATTCACTCACTGGTGTCTGCACACAACAGAAGGAATATATAAACTAGACACATTCACTCACTGGTGTCTGCACACAATAGAAGGAATATATAACCTAGACACATTCACTCACTGGTGTCTGCACACAAAAGAAGGACTATATAAACTAGACATATTCACTTACAAGTGCCTGCACACAACACAAGGAATATATACACTAGACACACTCACTCATTAGTGCTTGCACACAACAGAAAGACCCAATGTTAGGACAAAGTCAATTATGTGGAGCTGAGGGACAACTAGACACATTCACTCACTAATTCCCCCACACACCAGAAGGACCATATAATCTAGACATATTCACTCACTGGTGTCTGCGCATAAAAGAAGGACTATATAAACTAGTTACTTATACTCATTGGTGTTTGCACACAACAGAACTAATATATAAACTAGACATATTCACTCAGTGGTGTCTACACACAACAGAAGGACTACATAAACTAGACATATTCACTCACTGATGCCCGCACACAATAGATGGACTATATAAACTAGCCATATTCAGTCACCGGTGCCTGCACACAACATAATGACTATATAAACTAGACTGGTCCACTCACTCGTTCCCCCACACAACAGAAGGACTATATAAACTAGACATATTCACTCATTGATGACTGCACACAAAAGAAGGTCAATATAAATTAGACACATTCACTCACTGGTGCCCGCACACAACAGAAGGACTATATAAACTAGACATGTTCACTCACTGATGGCTGCACACAAAAGAAGGACTATATAAATTAGACACATTCACTCACTGGTGCCTACACACAATAGAAAGTCTATATAAACTAGACACATTCACTCACTGGTGCTTGCACACAACAGAAAGTCTATATAAATTAGACATATTCACTCACTGATGACTGCACACAAAAGAAGGTCTAAATAAATTAGACATATTCGCTCACTGATGACTGCACACAACAGAAGGTCTATATAAACTAGACACCTTCACTCACTGGTGCCTGCACACAATAGAAGGTATATATAAACTAGACATATTCACTCACTGGTGCTTGCACACAACAGAAGGTCTATATAAATTAGACATATTCACTCACTGGTGCCTGCACACAATAGAAAGACTATATAAACTAGACATATTCACTCACTGGTGCCCGCACACAACAGAAGGTCTATATAAACTAGACACCTTCACTCACTGGTGCCTGTACACAATAGAAGGTATATATAAACTAGATATATTCACTCACTGGTGCCTGCACACAATAGAAGGTATATATAAACTAGATATATTCACTCACTGGTGCATGCACACAATAGAAGGTATATATAAACTAGACACATTCACTCACTGATGACTGCACACAACAGAAGACCTATATAAACTAGACACCTTCACTCACTGATGACTGCACACAACAGAAGGTATATATAAACTAGACACATTCACTCACTGGTGTCTGCACACAATAGAAGGTATATATAAACTAGACACATTCACTCACTGGTGCCTGCACACAATAGAAGGTCTATATAAATTAGACATATTCACTCACTGATGACTGCACACAATAACTGTCATTAACTGTCATTTACTGCCAATATAGTACCTTGCGGTGTATGGCAGAGGGGTCTTTGAGCCTGAGGAATAAAGGCCGCCTGGCTAGTGCAGTCGCCGCGAACTGTGCAGGTTAGGATTTTCTTTTTGCCCCCGACAGAAAAAAATCCGATACCTTACCGAGGGATCGAACCCGGGCCTCCCGAATGAGAGTCCGGCGTTCTAGCCTCTCGGCCAGCACACAATAGAAGGTATATATAGACACATTCACACATTGGTGCTTGCACACAACAGAAGGACTCAATATTAGGACACAGACATATATGTGGAGCTGAGGGACAACTAGACACGTTCACTCACGGGTGCTTGCACACAAGAGAAGGACTCACTGCACACAACAGGAGGACTCACTGCACACAACAGAAGGACTCAATGTTAGGGCAGAGACATTTGGGGGACAGGGTCAACAAGACACGTCCCAGTGAATCAACATATGAGGACAAGGCGCTGGTGCCAGATGGAACAAGGACTTAGGAGTCTGATAAAAGTATTACTGGAAAGGCACAAAGCAAACGAAACATAGGAAGACGTAAACCCACACAGATAAGAAAATTAGAGACAGTAAATAATGTATGGAAGACATGGCGGAGTTGGAGGAGGGGTTTCACCAGGCAACAAACATGATGACCCATTGACTTCGGTTGGTTAAAGACGGATGCTGCAGTCGAGTAGACCTGAGAGAAGAAGACGAGAAGAAGAATCGTGTCCAGGCTATAAGCCCATGGAATATCATGTTCTAATCAACCAGCATGTCACCATATCGTTTCTCTGTCTAATCAACCAACATCTCACCATGTCGTTTCTCTATCTATCTAATCAATCAACATCTCACCATGTCGTTTCTCTATCTGATCAACCAACATCTCACCATGTCGTTTCTCTATCTAATCAACCAACATCTCACCATGTCGTTTCTCTATCTATCTAATCAATCAACATCTCACCATGTCGTTTCTTTATCTAATCAATCAACATCTCACCATGTCGTTTCTCTATCTATCTAATCAATCAACATCTCACCATGTCGTTTCTCTATCTATCTAATCAATCAACATCTCACCATGTCGTTTCTCTATCTATCTAATCAATCAACATCTCACCATGTCGTTTCTCTATCTGATCAACCAACATCTCACCATGTCGTTTCTCTATCTAATCAACCAACATCTCACCATGTCGTTTCTCTATCTATCTAATCAATCAACATCTCACCATGTCGTTTCTCTATCTAATCAATCAACATCTCACCATGTCGTTTCTCTATCTAATCAACCAACATCTCACCATGTCGTTTCTCTATCTATCTAATCAATCAACATCTCACCATGTCGTTTCTCTATCTAATCAAACCAAATCTCACCATGTCGTTCTCTATCTATCTAATTCAATCAACTCTCACCATGTCGTTTCTTCTATCTACATCAATCAAACATCTCACCATGTCGTTTCTCTATCTCATCAACCAACATCTCACCATGTCGTTTCTCTATCTATCTAATCAATCAACATCTCACCATGTCGTTTCTCTATCTATCTAATCAATCAACATCTCACCATGTCGTTTCTCTATCTAATCAATCAACATCTCACCATGTCGTTTCTCTATCTAATCAATCAACATCTCACCATGTCGTTTCTCTATCTAATCAATCAACATCTCACCATGTCGTTTCTCTATCTATCTAATCAGTCAACATCTCACCATGTCGTTTCTTCTATCTAATCAATCAACATCTCACCATGTCGTTTCTCTATCTAATCAACTCAACATCTCAACCATGTCGTTCTCTCTATCTAATCAATCAACATCTCACCATGTCGTTTCTCTTATCTAATCAATCAACATCTCCCATGTCGTTTCTCTATCTATCTAATCAACCAAATCTCACTGTCGTTTTCTATCTAATCAACCAAATCTCACCATGTCGTTTCTCTATCTAATCAACCAACATCTCACCATGTCGTTCTCTATCTATCTAATCAACAAATCTCACCATGTCGTTCTCTATCTAATCAACCAAATCTCACCATGTCGTTTCTCTATCTATCTAATCAACAACATCTCCCATGTCGTTTCTCTATCTAATCAACCAATCTCACCATGTCGTTTCTCTATCTATCTAATCAACCAACATCTCCCATGTCGTTTCTATCTATCTAATCAACCAAATCTCACCATGTCGTTTCTTTATCTAATCAACCAACATCTCACCATGTCGTTTCTCTATCTATCTAATCAACCAACATCTCACCATGTCGTTTCTCTATCTATCTAATCAACCAACATCTCACCATGTCGTTTCTCTATCTAATCAACCAATATCTCACCATGTCGTTTCTCTATCTATCTAATCAACCAACATCTCGCCATGTCGTTTCTCTATCTATCTAATCAACCAATATCTCACCATGTCGTTTCTCTATCTATCTAATCAACCAACATCTCACCATGTCGTTTCTCTATCTATCTAATCAACCAATATCTCACCATGTCGTTTCTCTATCTAATCAACCAACATCTCACCATGTCGTTTCTCTATCTATCTAATCAACCAATATCTCACCATGTCGTTTCTCTATCTAATCAACCAACATCTCACCATGTCATTTCTCTATCTATCTAATCAACCAACATCTCACTATGTCGTTTCTCTATCTATCTAATCAACCAATATCTCACCATGTCGTTTCTTTATCTAATCAATCAACATCTCACCATGTCGTTTCTCTATCTATCTAATCAACCAATATCTCACCATGTCGTTTCTCTATCTATCTAATCAACCAATATCTCACCATGTCGTTTCTCTATCTAATCAATCAACATCTCGCCATGTCGTTTCTCTATCTATCTAATCAACCAATATCTCACCATGTCGTTTCTCTATCTAATCAACCAATATCTCACCATGTTGTTTCTCTATCTATCTAATCAACCAATATCTCACCATGTCGTTTCTCTATCTAATCAACCAATATCTCACCATGTCGTTTCTCTATCTATCTAATCAACCAATATCTCACCATGTCGTTTCTCTATCTAATCAACCAATATCTCACCATGTCGTGTCTCTATCTAATCAACCAACATCTCACCATGTCGTTTCTCTATCTATCTAATCAACCAATATCTCACCATGTCGTTTCTCTATCTAATCAATCAACATATCACCATGTCATTTCTCTATCTAATCAACCAACATCTCACCATGTCGTTTCTCTATCTATCTAATCAACCAATATCTCACCATGTCGTTTCTCTATCTAATCAACCAATATCTCACCATGTCGTGTCTCTATCTAATCAACCAATATCTCACCATGTCGTTTCTCTATCTATCTAATCAACCAATATCTCACCATGTCGTTTCTCTATCTAATCAATCAACATATCACCATGTCATTTCTCTATCTATCTAATCAATCAACATCTCGCCATGTCGTTTCTCTATCTAATCAATCAACATCTCACCATGTCGTTTCTCTATCTATCTAATCAGTCAACATCTCACCATGTTGTTTCTCTATCTATCTAATCAGTCAACATCTCACCATGTCGTTTCTCTATCTAATCAGTCAACATCTCACCATGTCGTTTCTCTATCTATCTAATCAACCAACATCTCACTATGTCGTTTCTCTATTTAATCAATCAACATCTCACCATGTCGTTTCTCTATCTAATCAATCAACATCTCACCATATCGTTTCTCTATTTAATCAATCAACATCTCACCATATCGTTTCTCTATTTAATCAATCAACATCTCACCATATCGTTTCTCTATTTAATCAATCAACATCTCACCATATCTTTTCTCTATCTGATCAATCAAGATCTCACCATGTCGTTTCTCGCCGTTCAACTTCTGGAAAGCTAATGTATCATCTATCAATTTCTGGCACATCAATGTATCATCTATCAATGTTTGAGACATCAATGTATCATCTATCAATGTTTGAGACATCAATGTATCATCTATCAATGTTTGAGACACCAATGTATCATCTATCAATGTTTGAGACATCAATGTATCATCTATCAATTTCTGGCACATCAATGTATCATCTATCAATGTTTGAGACATCAATGTATCATCTATCAATGTTTGAGACATCAATGTATCATCTATCAGGTTCTGGCACATCAATGTATCATCTATCAATGTTTGAGACATCAATGTATCATCTATCAATGTTTGAGACATCAATGTATCATCTATCAATGTTTGAGACATCAATGTATCATCTATCAATATTTGAGACATCAATGTATCATCTATCAATTTCTGGCACATCAATGTATCATCTATCAATGTTTGAGACATCAATGTATCATCTATCAATGTTTGAGACATCAATGTATCATCCATCAATGTTTGAGACATCAATGTATCATCTATCAATGTTTGAGACATCAATGTATCATCTATCAATGTTTGAGACACCAATGCCTCCTTCTCTTATCATCTTCACTTATATAAGCTTTTCTTATTTCGTCTTCTGGTAGTTGACATTTTCATCTGTCAATTTCTGAAATATTAGTTTCTCATCTAATACCTAATGAAACATCAGATTTTCATTTATAAACCTAAAAAAAAAGTCAAATTCTCATTTATAAGTTTCTGAAGAGTTAGATTCTTACCAATCCCTCTCTGGCACACCTCACTTAATGGGCGGATAGTGACCTACTTCATTATCAATCTTTATGGCAGCCTGTTGTTTCCTATGTAGGTTTTTTTTTTTTAACAAGTCTAAGTGGCGTTTTTCCTATCAATTTGTAGATCTGCAGGCATCTCTACCATGTTGCCATGTCTTACTTTATCGAAAGCCTGTGCATACTCAATGAAGCAAATATGTAGGCTTTTGATTGCCTCTATGGAACACTCGATTAATGTTCTCAACATATCATCATCATGTGCCATGCCGATAAGCGCGGGCGGTCATGTTTCGCCATCTCACACGATCACCAGAGTCGTGGATCAGCTCAGTGTTTCGTCTTGACCATACCACGTAGCCAAGCCATACTTGTATTTACTTCTCTGCCTTCCCCTTGTTCTCTTCCCCTCGATCTTGCCAGTTGTCACCAAGTTCTCCAATTTATTTCTTCTCATAACATGACCAAAATAATTTTGACTGTCAACGTCTAATTTCTCTAATCACTGTTTTCATTCGTTTCTTGAAGGACTTGGTCATTGGTTTTTCTATCTGTCCATGGTATTCTTTGCATTTTCCTCAGAAACCACATTTCCACAGTCATCAGATGTTTTTAGCTTGTCTGCTCATTGTCCACGCTTCACATCCATACAACGGTGCAGGCTCTATGTAGCACATTACAACTCTTTTTCTCGTTGCAAATGACAACATTTTATTGGTCAGTATGTTTTCTATCTTGGAAAGGGCTACCTTTGCCATGGCGATTCTTGTTCTAATTTGTTCAAGAAATCTCCCATCAGATGTTATGATTATTTCTAGATAATTGTACCAATTTTCTTGCTTAAGAATATTCCCTGTTATTTGTATATTACATTGTGGAATTTCCTTCTTCCCAGCGACGACCATAATCTGTGTCTTCATACAATTCAATTCTAACCCTAGTTGTTTACTGTGTGCAACAATCGCATCTACTAAATGTTTCAGATCCTGCTCATTGTCTGCAATCAGTACTGTATCATCTGCATATCTAATGTTATTGATGTTATGTCAACCAATGATGATTCCTTTCATAACGTCAACATTTCTGAAAATACTTTCACTGTACAGGGAAAAAATTAGATCTGGAGACTTCACACATCCCTGTCTCACACCTCTCTTAATAAGCTGATATTGAACTACTTCATTATCATTCTGTATGGCAGCTTGTTGTTTCCACTATATGTTTGTTATGAGTCTAAGGTTTTTCCCATCAATTTGCTTATCTGCAAGGATCTCCATCATGTTGACATGTCTCACGTTATCATAACCCTTTGTGTTGTCAATAAAGCAAAGATATAGATCCTTGTTTACTTTTATAGAACGTTCAAGTAATGTTCTCAGTATATACACAGCATTTACTGTACCCTTGCCTTCTACAAACCCACATTGTTCTTCTTCTATTTCTGGTTGTATTTTCTTCCTCACTAGTTGCATGATACTTCTTAGCAAAATCTTCGTGATGTGGAGCATTATACTAAGTGTTCGATACTGATCACATTCCAAGGCTCCTGATTTCTTTGGAATTGCAATAAATATAGAATTACATAATTCAGGAGGTATATCCCCAGTATCATATATTGTGTTCAGCAGTCTGGTGACTTGATCTATTCCATATTCTTCTAAGGCATTGATCGTGTCTGTTGTAATGTCTGAACTGGGAGTCCTGCCAGGTTTCACACGGTTAAGAGGATCCTGAATTTTCATCATCACAATTGGTGGTCCTTCATTATTATTTCGAATACCATACTGTCTTCTCTTGCATCATCATAAAGGTTTTTCACATAATCTTACCATACATGTAAAATCTGATCTTTTAATATTATAATTTTTCCATCTTTTGTTTTTAGGCAGCCTGCTGATGATGTACGTGTTCTTTTATTAATAAGCTCCAGAATTCTTTTGTGCATTAATTTGTTATTCTTACTGTTGTGTTGTTTTTCAATTTCTATGCAGTTTTTTTCTCTCCAGCCATGTTTCTTTTGTCTCCTTCTACAATGTTCTGATTTTTCTTTGAATCTCTTCATATTTGTTAGGATTATTTATTGTGTGTCCTCTTGTTTCCGTTGGTTGTAAAATGTCTTCAGTCATCCAGTTCCTACGACCTACGTTCTTTAAGTTTGGAATAGTTGTTTCTGAAGCCAAATTTGTTGAATTATTCAACATGTCCAATTATTCATCCACTTTTTGAAATAGGATCAGACAATTTATCAAATCTCTTCTTTACTACTATGTTAAAATTGTCTTGTAGTCGCTTGTCAGTTTTCAATGTAAAAAGATCATATTTAGTGTTTCCTGGTGTATACTTCATTTCCTTAACTTCACCTTCAATGTGCCTGTAATCAATCTGTGATCACTGTAACAGTCTGCATTTGGAACTGTTTTTGCGATTGTTAACGCATGTCGAAATCATCTGGTAATCATGATGCAATCGATATGATTTCTAATCCTGCTGTCAGGACTCCTCCATGTCCATACTCTTCTGTGATGTTGCTTAAAGCAGGTGTTTCACACAATCATTTTATGCTCTTTTGCCCATTCTAAAAGTTTTTATCCTCTTTTGTTTCGTTCTCCCAAATCATGTTTGCCTACTGTGCATCCATCGCCTTGATTTCCTACTTTCGCATTGAAGTCACCCATTTTCATATTTATTTATGAATGTTTACATTTCAATAAAGCATTCTCCATGTCATTATAAAATTCCTCTACACTATCTTCACTGCATTCTCCTGCTGGGACATGTACTTGAATGACGTTTATGTCAAAACTTCTGCCGATTAATTTTACCAATAAAGTCATGTCTGACACTGCCTAATATCCTATAAAAGATTTTGATGTTTTCAGATCTAAGATAATTACTAAATCTCTTTGCCTTTCTTCACCCCAAGAATATGTAATCTTAAAATCTCCCCCCGTCTTAATCTCCGTCCCTTTCTGTCTCGTGTCACACATTCCTAATATATGATATTCTCTCTTCCCAGTTCTTGTTTGCTGCTATCAAATTTTCCGTCGGTGCTTAAAGTACTAACATTCGATGTGCCAATTTCAACGTAGCTGTCATTTTCTTGTGACGTTCTCTGATTTGACGAATCATGATAAACTAGACATCTTTAAAGAAGGTAGTTTGTCGTTGCTTTTCTTCCTGGCAGTAACCATACTGGCCGGTGACCGTAGCCATTGTCTCGTTAAAGAGATCCTCTGCCTACCGTCGCGAAACTTGAGACCATAACCAACAACTATCTGTCGGCTGCCCTCAAAGATTTATCCACCACCTGCCTTCTGCGGTTTCTTGTGAAAAACATTCTTTAAACGGTTACGAAAAACAGCACATCCTTCCAAGAAAACATAAAACAACGTCCCTCTGCGAAAAAAACAAAAAAAATATACACCATTATGTCGTCGCCTTTTACCGGGAGTATATACACAGCATTTACTGAACTCTTGCCTTCTACAAACCGACGTTGTTCGTCTCCTATTTCAGGTTGTATTTTCTTCCTAATTCTTTGCTTGATAATTCGTAACAAAATCTTAGTAATGTGACTAATTATACTAATTGTGAGATGTTGATGACATTCCACGGTTCCTGATTTTTTTTTTTTGGGGGGGGGGGGGGGGGGAAATATAGATTTACATAATTCAGGAGGTATGCAGTATCATATATTGTGTTCAGCAGTCTGGTGGCATAGTCTGTTCCGTATTCTTCTAATGCATTGATCATATCTGTGGTGATTTCGTCTGGGATACTGTCTGACTAATGTTTGATATGGTAGACATTGATATGTTTGACTAATGTTGGATATCACACATTGATCATATTTGACTAATGTTGGATATCAAACTTTTATAATGTTTGACTAATATTGAATATCAGACATTGATAATGTCTGACTAATGTTGGATATGTTAGACACCGATGAAGGCATGCTGGGTAGAGTAGACACAAATACATGTATCAATTATACTTTAGAATTACAACCACGAATGTATAAGATAATAGATATATGAATTGATTACACATCGGAAATACATGCAGACATAGATTAGCTGATATATATATATATATATATTCTCATAGATATATCAGAACCAGATAATTATATAAATATATAAAATGAAACAATAGCAGGCTATACGTGGATGTGCAGTAGATGTTTAACCAACACTCAAACATCAAAGGGTGAGCGTATAAAGCATGCAGTGATGAACTACCGCAATACACGGTGACCGAACGTATCATACGACAGGGATGCGGTGGGAGGGCAGACAGGAATGCGGTGGAAGGGCAGACAGGGATGCGGTGGGAGGGCAGACAGGGATGCGGTGGAAGGGCAGACAGGGATGCGGTGGAAGGGCAGACAGGGATGCGGTGGGAGGGCAGACAGGGATGCGGTGGGGAGTGCAGACAGTGTGGAGCACCCTGGAGACTTTCAGGGTATATGGTGCTAAACCCATATTGTCAAGGCACGTGGGTGCTGGGTGGATGGTGAGGTCAACATCACACTTCCACTCACATCTCCTGGTGCTCAGTCTCATTTCCTCGACCTGGTATCCCGTGTCTATTCAAACAACAAACATCATAGCTATCGGGATCGGAACACATAGCCTCCATGTGGGCAGGCAGCCTTGCTAGCCACTGTCTCAATGCAGCTCCAGATAGACGAGTACAATATAACATTTGTCCTGTCTCACATACTGTCTCGTATACTGGCTCATATACTGTCTCACATACTGTCTCATATACTGTCTCATGTACTGTCTCACGTAATGTCTCACGTACAGTCTCACATACTGCCTCACATACTGCCTAAATACTGTCCCACATACAGTATCACATACTGTTTCATATACTGTCTCACATAATGTCTCATATACTATCTCACATACTGTCTAGCATACTGTCTCATGTACTGTCTCACATACTGTCTCACATACTGTCTCACATACTGTATCCTATACTGTCTCACATACTGTCTCATATAATGTCTCACATACTGTCTTCTGTACTGTCTCATATACTGTCTCACATACTGTCTCTTGTACTGTTTCATATAATGTCTCACATACTGTCTCTTGTACTGTCTCATATAATGTCTCACATACTGTTTCTTGTACTGTCTCATATACTGTCTCTTGTACTGTCTCATATAATGTCTCACATACTGTCTCTTGCACGGTCTCGTATACTGTCTCTTGTACTGTCTCATTTAATGTCTAACATACTGTCTCTTGTACTGTCTCATATAATGTCTCACATAATGTCTCTTGTACTGTCTCATATACTATCTCACATACTGTCTCTTGTACTGACTCATAAACTGTCTCACATACTGTCTCTTATACTGTCTCAAATACTGTCTCACATACTGTCTCATATAATGCCTCACATACTGTCTCATATACTGTCTCACATACTGTCTCACACACTGTATCCTATACTGTCTCACATACTGTCTCATATAATGTCTCACATACTGTCTCATATACTGTCTCATATACTAAATTGTTGTTCTCACATACTAAATTGTCCTTCTCACATACTAAATTGTCCTGTCTCACACACTAAACTGTCGTGTCTCATATACTAATTTGTCCTGTCTCATATACTAAACTGTCCTGTCTCATATACTAAATTGGCCTGTCTCATATACTAAACTGCCAGGTCCCCCTCACAAAATTGTCCTTCTCACATACTAAATTGTCCTGTCTCACACACTAAATAGCCCAGTCTCACACACTAAATTGGCCTGTCTCATATACTAAATTGCCACACCCCCCCCCCCCCCCACACAAAATTGTCCTTCTCACATACTAAATTGTCCTGTCTCACACACTAAATGCCTGTCTCATATACTAAATTGTCCTGTCTCACACACTAAATTGTCCTGTCTCACACAACAGCAGTTGTGACAGTGCCCGGCTAGGTCATGTGACATCCTTCTTCCCTGTCCTTGACCTGGCAGTGACAGATTCCCTGGTTGGTTCTGGAACATTTCGTGACACTCTAACCACCAAGCCAACGTGACCAAATACCGACATGGCTGACCCCTAGCTTGACTACCCGACCCTACACTGACCCTACACTGACCCTACACTGACCCTACACTGACGCGTGTACGCGGACCTTCAAACAATGGAACTGATGGGGTCATTTACATACACGGAAGAAAGCCTGCACCAGTTGAGTTGAAGTGCTACAAGAACAAACATGTCACCTGGGACGCCATCTTTCTGGACCGCGTCATCTGCTGCTCTCGCCTCTTGTGCCGCAATATGGCCGTCAGTCGGCTTCCTGTTCCGGGGGAGCCCAAATTGCTGGCTATCTGTGTGTTCTCGGAAAACTGACCCACTGATTGGTTGAGCTCCGTTTATGCCTTCGTCCTCTTCTAGCCTTGGGATGTTCTCCTCAAAGTCAGATTCCAGAATGGCCTCTGTTTTGTGCAGCCCCCTTCTGCTAATCTGACTGACTCCCGTCTTATTCACGGCAACTCGACGATTATACTCGCTAAAAACGTCATCGAAAAATGGATTGCTTTGTTCTATATTTAAATCAATGGATTCATATTTGGACAGTTTACCTTTGTCTGTGGGTGTCTTGTCACTGGCGCTGTCCGGCCTGGCCTGGGCAGACTGCACACTTTCTGTGATCAACGGTTCATGGCTGGTTTCCGCGCAAAAACTCTCTGAAAATGTCACCCTAAGTTTCTTTGTCCGATCCTTGCTCTCATGGTCTGTAGTCTGCTGTTCACCTGTCCTCACCTGGTCATCTTCATGGGGGTCACCTGGAGCATCTACACCTGCATGGATCTGTGGGGAGCTTGGGCTGTGGTCATCTCGATACTTCTCAGCATCATCATCAGACTGGCTGGATGACTGACTGCTTTGCGAGGACTCCATGAAGACAGCTCTCTCATTCTTGATGAAAGTGTCATCGTCCGTCAACATGGGGCCATCCCTGGCCTTGAACTCGTGAAACGCGTGCTGGCCTTGGCCTCTAGTGTGCTCTTGGAAAACATCTGCAGTGTCAGCGTGTGCGTTTTCTCGTTCAATGTCAGCAGCAAACGGATTCAGCTCGCCCGAAGAGAGTTCCCAGGAATCGTTGTGGAGGTCGATGTTTTCTCTGTGCTCATCCGTGTCGTGGTCCTGGTGTCCAGCTGGTGTCTTTCTCTCTCTGTGCTCATCCGTGTCATTGTCCTGATGTCCAGTTGGTGTCTTTCTCTCTGCGTGAGGTTGGTTCGCGTCGTGCTTGCCGACATCTCTAGCCACTTTGGCGGTGGTCAGTTTTCCAGATGTCCTTGGCACATCAACCGAATTCATTTTTTTAATAGCAGGTTTACCATCTCGAGTTGGCGGGCCTTTCTGCTGGCTAGGAATGGAACTCTTGCCCCGTTTCTCTACAGCTGACTTTGTGTCGTCTGAAATGGGTTTAAAGGAGGCGGTTCTCTCTACGCCAGGTTTCTGAAAGCTAGATCGGTTCCCTCGCAAGACATCTCTGGTTTTATCTGTCGGGTCAATGCCGGAAGAATGCAAGTCACGAGCGTGCATCTTCCTCTCTGGAGCACTGAGATCTCTGGTGTATGCTCCTCGCTTGCCAGACTCCTTGTCCTCGGCCCGCACGCTGCTGTTGCTTCTACTGTAGAGCTCCCTGCTCTTCCGAGCGTTGGAAGCCTCGTCCAGAGTATCCCCTCTTTTCATCACGGCACCTGAAGATGCAGCACTATCTCTGAGCGGTTTTCTGGCTACAGCCGGTTTAGTCATGTTTAAATTGCGAAAGTCCCCGAGCTCCACTCCCTGCAGCCCGTGTTTGTTGACATTTCCTTCCACCTGAGCACGAAACTTACGTCCTTCTTGGCGAGCCATGGCGATGCTGGTGCTTCTCCCGAGGCGCTTCAGTTGTCGCTCGCATCTATTGCACACGTTGACGAAAGCCTGTTCGCTGGTGAAGGTCATGGCCAAGACGCGAAGAAAGACGTCACAGAGCTCGGAGTTCTGGTGCGAGGAGACCACGGTGAAGGTCCGTCCGTCTAAAGCCAGGTTCACGCCACAGATGACACACCACGGGTCGTCTGCCTTGGAGTTTGGCCTCTCATGAGATCGACGAGACACAACACGTCGGCTGCTAGTTGCCGCCATGGATCTCCCCAACAAGTCACTGAACTGTATCTGAGTCAGAGAACTATGTGCACACTACCACTACCTGATCTCCGGTACAAGAATGCTCGTGCAACATCCACCGACCAGCTACGACTAACTAAGACTATCTATCACCTGTCGGCCTGCTGAATTAAACTTCACACTCTCGATACTGGCAACCTAACAAAAGCTGAACACTCGACAACAGCACACAGCAGCAACTACATCCACATCTGTTGGTAGCATGCATAATTCTAGCTAATTATTCTCCTCTCTAATACCAACTTACAGGGACATTTTATACCTGTCGCTGCACGCGCTCGGTGACTCAGGTGTGTCGTTGTGAGTACATATTTAACACGACTTACTAATATCTAGTCACATGACAGGTAACACGTGTCCAGGTGCGGCTGAAACTGTAGCTCGATTACACGTTGACGGGATGAGGAGTCCAGTTCTCTTAGCTTCTGTATTAATATTTGACTTGACATCATGATGGCTAGGCACTTGGTGACATCATGATGAATAGGCACTTGGTGACATCATGATGGCTAGGCACTTGGTATCATCATGATGGCTAGGCACTTGGCGACATCATGATGGCTAGGCACTTGGTATAAACATGATAGCTAGGCACTTGGTATCATCATGATGGCTAGGCACTTGGTATCATCATGATGGCTAGGCACTTGGTATCATCATGATGGCTAGACACTTGGTATCATCATGATAGCTAGGAACTTGGTATCATCATGATGGCTAGACACTTGGTATCATCATGATGGCTAGACACTTGGTATCATCATGATTGGTAGGCACTTGGTATCATCATGATGGCTAGGCACTTGGTTATATCATGATGGCTAGGAACTTGGTTATATCATGATGGCGAGGCACATGGACGTGTAGATGTGGCGAGCTTGGTATCATCGTGTCGATGTGGCGATCTTGGTATCATCGTGTCTATGTGGCGACCTTGGTATCATCGTGTCGATGTGGCGAGCTTGGTATCATCGTATAGATGTGGCGACCTTGGTATCATCGTGTCTATGTGGCGACCTTGGTATCATCGTGTCGATGTGGCGAGCTTGGTATCATCGTGTAGATGTGGCGACCTTGGTATCATCGTGTCGATGTGGCGACCTTGGTATCATCGTGTCGATGTGGCGACCTTGGTATCATCGTGTCGATGTGGCGACCTTGGTATCATCGTGTCGATGTGGCGACCTTGGTATCATCGTGTCGATGTGGCGAGCTTGGTATCATCGTGTCGATGTGGCGACCTTGGTATCATCGTGTGGATGTGGCGACCTTGGTATCATAAGGTCGATGTGGCGACCTTGATACTATCGTGTGGATGTGGCGACCTTGCAAACATCAGACGCTAGCACACACACACACACATACACACACACACAAACACATACACTCACTCACACACACCAATGGCGAGGCAAACCTGATCTAGGTCATCATGCGCAGGGAACACAGTGTATTGTTTTATGTGACAGATGACACTACGCCACACACAGACACAGACACAGACACAAACAGTCACACACACACACACACACACACACACACACACACACACGCACACACACATCGCAAGCCGACTACATGAGCCAGACCATACAACCTGCCACCGTGACTCAGTATTAGAAAAACATTGACTAACAACTAGTGACACCGTATCTTGTGTGTGCACACTCACATACATCGCCAGCTTTTCCTCACATCCTCACATACCATACATTGTGTCTCCATTATCTATATATGTGATGGCACACACAGACACACACACATACACACATATAGATCGTACATACACACATATATATCTCACATGCACACTTATATATCTCTCATAGACATGTGCAGATTTCACTTACACAAGGCCAGATTTCACACATACACACATATATAGATCTCTCTCTCTCTCTCTCTCTCTCTCTCTCTCTCTCTCTCTCTCTCTCTCTCTCTCTCTCTCTCTCTCTCTCTCTCTCTCTCTCTCTCTATGTCTGTCTCTCATACACATACACACACATACCGATTTAACATACAGACATATAGACTTCACACACATACCGATCCAACATACACACATACACACGTATAGATCTCACATACACACGTATAGATCTCACATACACACGTATAGATCTCACATACACACGTATAGATCTCACCTTTCCTGCATCCTTTGGGAGACAGACGTGTCTTGAGACTCTCTAGGCTGCCAGTTTTCTTCTTTTTCTGGCCTGTTGATGGAATCACGTTCACCATTTCACACATGTCGGTACAATAATGTTCATCATTTCACACATGTCGATACAATAATGTTCACCATTTCACACATGTCGATACAATAATGTTCACCATTTCACACATGTCGATACAATAATGTTCACCATTTCACACATGTTTAGAGATGTCCAACATTGCTCCAATCCATGGATAGTTATGAGACAGGTTCATAATAAAAGGTCTGAGATAGGTTCATAATAATAGTTCTGAGACAGGTTCACAATGATTGTTCTGAGACAGGTTCACAATCAAAGTTATGAGACAGGTTTATTATGATACTTTTAGACAGGTTCACAATGATAGTTCTGAGACAGGCTTATAATGATAGGTCTGAGACAGGTTCATAATGATAGTTCTGATACTAGAAATCAGTATTCACTACGTGGCAAGAGAGAATTACAGATTTTGAGAGAAGATGACACTGATAGTTCTCTGAAAAGATGACACTGATAGTTCTGTGATAAGATGATGGTGATAGCTCTGTGACAAGATGGTGGTGATAGTTCTGTGAGAAGATGGTGGTGATAGTTCAGTAACAAGATGATGGTGATAGTTCTGTGAGAAGATGCTGGTGATAGTTCTGTGAGAAAATGATGGTGATAGTTCTGTGAGAAGATGATAATGATAGTTCTGTGAGAAGATGATAGTGAGAGTTCTGTGAGAAGATGATGGTGATATTTCTGTGAGAAGATGATGGTGATAGTTCTGTGAGAAGATGATGATGATAGTTGTGTGAGAAGATGATGGTGATAGTTCTGTGAGAAAATGATGGTAATATTTCTGTGAGAAGATGATGGTGATAGTTCTGTGAGAAGATCATAATGATAGTTCTGTGAGAAGATGATGGTGATATTTCTGTGAGAAGATGATGGTGATATTTCTGTAAGAAGATGATGGTGATAGTTCTGTGAGAAGATGACACTGATAGTTATGTGACAAGATGATATGATAGGTCTGTGAGAAGATGATGGTGATAGTTCTGTGAGAAGATAATGGTGATATTTCTGTGACAAGATAATGGTGATAGATCTGTGACAAGATGATGGTGATATTTCTGTGAGACGATGACGGTGATAGTTCTGTGAGAAGATGATGCTGATAGTTCTGTGTGAAGTTGATGATGATATTTCTGTGAGAAGATGATGGTAATAGTTCTGTGTGAAGTTGATGGTGATAGTTATGTGACAATATGATGGTGATATTTATGTGAGAAGATAATGGTGATAGTTCTGTGAGAAGATGATGGTGATAGTTCTGTGAGAAGATGATGGTGATAGTTCTGTGTGAAGTTGATGGTGATAGTTCTGTGACAATATGATGGTGATATTTATGTGAGAAGATAATGGTGATAGTTCTGTGAGAAGATGATGGTGATAGTTCTGTGAGAAGATGATGGTGATAGTTCAGTGAGAAGATGATGGTGATAGTTATTTGAGAAGATGATGGTTATATTTATGTGAGAAGATAATGGTGATAGTTCTGTGAGAAGATGATGGTGATAGTTCTGTGAGAAGATGATGGTGATATTTATGTGAGAAGATAATGGTGATAGTTCTGTGAGAAGATGATGGTGATAGTTCTGTGAGAAGATGATGGTGATAGTTCTGTGAGAAGATGATGGTGATATTTATGTAAGAAGATAATGGTGATAGTTCTGTGAGAAGATGATGGTGATAGTTCTGTGAGAAGATGATGGTGATAGTTCTGTGAGAAGATGATGGTGATATTTATGTGAGAAGATAATGGTGATAGTTCTGTGAGAAGATAATGGTGATAGTTCTGTGAGAAGATGATGGTGATAGTTCTGTGAGAAGATGGTGGTGATATTTATGTGAGAAGATAATGGTGATAGTTCTGTGAGAAGATGATGGTGATAGTTCTGTGAGAAGATGATGGTGATAGTTCTGTGAGAAGATGATGGTGATATTTATGTGAGAAGATAATGGTGATAGTTCTGTGAGAAGATGATGATGATAGTTCTGTGAGAAGATAATGGTGATAGTTCTGTGAGAAGATAATGGTGATAGTTCTGTGAGAAGATGATGGTGATAGTTCTGTGACAAGATGATGGTGATATTTATGTGAGAAGATAATGGTGATAGTTCTGTGAGAAGATGATGGTGATAGTTCTGTGAGAAGATGATGGTGATAGTTCTGTGACAAGATTATGGTGATATTTATGTGAGATGATAATGGTGATAGTTCTGTGAGAAGATGATGGTGATAGTTATGTGACAAGATGACACTAATAGTTCTGTACACACATAATATACATACATACACACACAAACATACACACATACACACAACAAACACACACATTACATATAAATATATGTCCACCCGTCAGTCACAGCCACACACACACACACACACACACACACACATTAGAGGAGGAGGAGATGGAGGAAGAAGAAGGAAGAGGATGAGAAGGAAGAAGAGAAGAAGGAGGAGGAAATGGAGGAAGAAGGAAGAGGAGGAGACGGATGAAGAGAAGGAGGAGGAGGGAGAGGAGGAGGAGGAAGAGGAGAAGGAGGAGGAGAAGGTGAAGGAAAAGGAGGAGGAGATGGAGGGTTTGAAGGAGGAATAGAAAGAAGAAGAAGAAGAAGAAGAAGAAGAAGAAGAAGAAGAAGAAGAAGAAGAAGGAGGAGGAGGAGGAGGAAGAGGATAAGAAGAAGAAGAAGAAGAAGAAGAAGAAGAAGAAGAAGAAGAAGAAGAAGGAGAAGAGAGATATACACAAGGAGGAACGCTACATTTGGTTGAATTGTTTGTCACGGGCAATAACCCCTATAAATGATATTCAGCATAACAATGATGGTTACCTCGCTTGATGCGCAACAAACTGACGGAGTTTCGGAAATGAAAACAGGCAAAAGGACAGATACAAAAACCCATAGCTCGACAGACAGACTAGGAGGGACACTCAGACAGACCAGGAGAGATATACAGACAGATAGGCCAGAGGGGCATACATACAGAAGGACATACATACAGACCAGGACTGATATACAGACAGGCCAGGAGGGGCATACAGAACGAACGAACGAACGATCGAACGAACGAACTTTATTTAAAAGGGGTAACAAATTGGGTGCGCAGGCCCGTCTTACATGCGGCCCTTTCAATCACTCATCTTTAATTCATCAAATGTGTATGTTACATTTACATAGGAAAAAAACACATTGTCAAATGGATTTTGTAAGCATAAACAATGCATATTACGCATGATGCATTTACATGGGGGAAAAATATTGTCAAATGAAAGTTGTAAACATAAACAGTGCATATTGCAATGTTGTGAGACACATCCCCCATCCACCCTCACATCCCGCAGCCACCCACACATCCCGCAGCCACCCACACATCCCTCAGCCACCCTCACATCCCCCACCCACCACACCTCTCCCACCCTCCCACACATACCTCCACGCACTAACACAGACCCAGGCAAACATACATGCCGCCACCCACCCACTGATCCCCCACCCACCCACATTTCTCCACCCACACACACATCCCCATCCATCCCATGACTGACACGCACACACCCACCCACATATTCTCCAACACCCACCCACACACCCGCAACCACCCAGGCAAAATACACATCACAAAACCACACACACACATACCCCCGCCAACCCACACATCTCTCACCTATCCACACACACACATCCCGCACCCTCACAATTTTCCCCACCCACCGACACACACACATCAGCCAACCTACACCCACTCACCCACCCAATATCCGTCACCTCTCAACTACACATCCCCCACCTATACACACATCCCCACCCACAAACACATCTCTCCACCTGCCCACACATATCCCTCACCCATAAACACCCACAAATACACACCTCCCACCCACACACACCCCACCACCTACACATACCCTACCACACACATCTGCCGCACACACATATCTTCCCACAATCACACACATCCCCCACCCATACACTCATCTCTCACACACATCCACCCACTCACGTACTCATCCATCAACCACTCACACCCACATATCACCCACCCGCCCATCAACACATGCATCTCTCATCTACCCTCCCACCCACACACACCCCAACCTACTCAGCCAAACACACATCCCCCATCCCCACATACATCCTTCATCCACCTGCACGTCCCACACCTCCCCCACCTCTCACACATCTCCCCTCCCACACAAAACTAAACCCTATGAAAACATCCCCCTCCCCCCACACACACAATCCCCCACATGCATTCCCCATACACATCCTCGCCCACACATCTCTCACCCACACACATCTCCCCACCCACCCACACCTACAAACATCCTCACCACTCACACATACATCGTCCAACCACTCACATTTACCCCATCCACACAGACATACCCCATTCACAGACACCCCCCCCCCCACACACACACACACACTCATCCCCACACCAATTACACACCCATCCCCTAACCCGCACAATCTCCTACACACCCATTCACCCACCCAAATACACATTCCCTACCCTCATCCCCCCAACCCATCAACACCGACATACTTCCAACCATCCTCCCAAATATCCCCCCACACACACATCCCTCACACACACATCCCCCAGACAGACCAGGGGGTACAGATAGACAGACAGACAGACCAGGGGGTACAGATAGACAGACAGACAGACCAGGGGGTACAGATAGACAGACAGACAGACCAGGAGGGACATACAGACATGTACAAGTGTTGACAAACAGAGCGGCAGGAAATAACACTAGGAAAGTAACGCAGACAGGCAGGCAGACTTACTAAACATTACAACAAAGTTTACCATTTTTCTTGTTTCTCTTCTTTCTGTTTCGCCTCCGGCCGCCAACAATAAGAGCTCCGTCTCCCGGGGTGTTGCAGTCGTTGTAGTGGCTGGTGTCCTGAATGGCCCGGCTGATGGCGTTGTAGATCTTCTCTTTCAGGGGCGACCGCATCACAGAATTACAGCTGCTGCATGGTGTTCCTGGTATGGAGGACAGAGTTGGGGCAGAATTACAGCTGCTGCATGGTGTTCCTGGTATGGAGGACAGAGTTGGGGCAGAATTACAGCTGCTGCATGGTGTTCCTGGTATGGGGGACAGAGTTGGGACAGAATTACAGCTGCTGCATGGTGTTCCTGGTATGGGGGACAGAGTTGGGGCAGAATTACAGCTGCTGCATGGTGTTCCTGGTATGGAGGACAGAGTTGGGGCAGAATTACAGCTGCTGCATGGTGTTCCTGGTATGGGGGACAGAGTTGGGACAGAATTACAGCTGCTGCATGGTGTTCCTGGTATGGAGGACAGAGTTGGGACAGAATTACAGCTGCTGCATGGTGTTCCTGGTATGGGGGACAGAGTTGGGACAGAATTACAGCTGCTGCATGGTGTTCCTGGTATGGGGGACAGAGTTGGGACAGAATTACAGCTGCTGCATGGTGTTCCTGGTATGGGGGACAGAGTTGGGACAGAATTACAGCTGCTGCATGGTGTTCCTGGTATGGGGGACAGAGTTGGGACAGAATTACAGCTGCTGCATGGTGTTCCTGGTATGGGGGACAGAGTTGGGACAGAATTACAGCTGCTGCATGGTGTTCCTGGTATGGGGGACAGAGTTGGGACAGAATTACAGCTGCTGCATGGTGTTCCTGGTATGGAGGACAGAGTTGGGGCAGAATTACAGCTGCTGCATGGTGTTCCTGGTATGGGGGACAGAGTTGGGACAGAATTACAGCTGCTGCATGGTGTTCCTGGTATGGGGGACAGAGTTGGGACAGAATTACAGCTGCTGCATGGTGTTCCTGGTATGGAGGACAGAGTTGGGGCAGAATTACAGCTGCTGCATGGTGTTCCTGGTATGGGGACAGAGTTGGGACAGAATTACAGCTGCTGCATGGTGTTCCTGGTATGGAGGACAGAGTTGGGACAGAATTACAGCTGCTGCATGGTGTTCCTGGTATGGAGGACAGAGTTGGGGCAGAATTACAGCTGCTGCATGGTGTTCCTGGTATGGAGGACAGAGTTGGGGCAGAATCTAAGTCATGATTCTGTTGATTATGGAGTTGATGATCGAAATCATGTTTCTGTTGATTATGGAGTTGATGATCGAAATCATGTTTCTGTTGATTATGGGGTTGATGACCGAAATCATGTTTTTGTTGGTTATACTCGGAATTGAGTATTGGAATCATGTTTCTGTTGCTGATAGGCTTTATGACAAATATAATGTTTCTGTTTGTTATAGAATTGATGGAAGAAGTCATGTTTTATCTTGTGATAGTTTTGATAATATGCTTGTTTGATATATTTGCTGATATAAATTGTTGTTAGTGACAGGCTTGATGATAGACTTGATTGTAGAAGTAATGATTCTGTCTATGATAGACTTGATGGTAGAAGCAATGATTCAGTCTATGATAGACTTGATGGTAGAAGTAATGATTATGTCTATGATAGACTTGATTGTAGAAGTAATGATTCAGTCTATGATAGACTTGATTGTAGAAGCAATGATTCAGTCTATGATAGACTTGATTGTAGAAGTAATGATTCAGTCTATGATAGACTTGATTGTAGAAGTAATGATTCAGTCTATGATAGACTTGATTGTAGAAGTAATGATTCAGTCTATGATAGACTTGATTGTAGAAGTAATGATTCAGTCTATGATACACTTGATTGTAGAAGTAATGATTCAGTCTATGATAGACTTGATTGTAGAAGTAATGATTCAGTCTATGATAGACTTGATTGTAGAAGCAATGATTCAGTCTATGATAGACTTGATTGTAGAAGTAATGATTTAGTCTATGATAGACTTGATTGTAGAAGTAATGATTCAGTCTATGATAGACTTGATTGTAGAAGCAATGATTCAGTCTATGATAGACTTGATTGTAGAAGTAATGATTCAGTCTATGATAGACTTGATTGTAGAAGCAATGATTCAGTCTATGCTATACTTGATGGTAGAAGCAATGATTCTGTCTATGGTAGACTTGATTGTAGAAGCAATGATTCTGTCTATGATAGACTTGATTGTAGAAGCAATGATTCAGTCTATGCTATACTTGATGGTAGAAGCAATGATTCTGTCTATGGTATACTTGATTGTAGAAGCAATGATTCTGTCTATGATAGACTTGATTGTAGAAGCAATGATTCAGTCTATGCTATACTTGATGGTAGAAGCAATGATTCAGTCTATGATAGACTTGATTGTAGAAGTAATGATTATGTCTATGATAGACTTGATTGTAGAAGTAATGATTCAGTCTATGATAGACTTGATTGTAGAAGCAATGATTCAGTTTATGATAGACTTGATTGTAGAAGTAATGATTCAGTCTATGATAGACTTGATTGTAGAAGTAATGATTCAGTCTATGATAGATTTGATTGTAGAAGCAATGATTCAGTCTATGATAGACTTGATTGTAGAAGCAATGATTCAGTCTATGATAGACTTGATTGTAGAAGTAATGATTCAGTCTATGATAGACTTGATTGTAGAAGTAATGACTCAGTCTATGCTATACTTGATGGTAGAAGTTATGATTCTGTCTATGATAGACTTGATGGTAGAAGTTATGATTCTGTCTATGCTAGACTTGATTGTAGAAGCAATGATTCAGTCTATGCTATACTTGATTGTAGAAGCAATGATTCTGTCTATGATAGACTTGATGGTAGAAGCAATGATTCAGTCTATGATAGACTTGATTGTAGAAGTAATGATTCAGTCTATGATAGACTTGATTGTAGAAGTAATGATTCAGTCTATGATAGACTTGATTGTAGAAGCAATGATTCAGTCTATGATAGACTTGATTGTAGAAGCAATGATTCAGTCTATGATAGACTTGATTGTAGAAGTAATGATTCAGTCTATGATAGACTTGATTGTAGAAGCAATGATTCAGTCTATGCTATACTTGATGGTAGAAGCAATGATTCTGTCTATGGTAGACTTGATTGTAGAAGCAATGATTCTGTCTATGATAGACTTGATTGTAGAAGCAATGATTCAGTCTATGCTATACTTGATGGTAGAAGCAATGATTCTGTCTATGGTAGACTTGATTGTAGAAGCAATGATTCTGTCTATGATAGACTTGATTGTAGAAGCAATGATTCAGTCTATGCTATACTTGATGGTAGAAGCAATGATTCTGTCTATGGTAGACTTGATTGTAGAAGCAATAATTCTGTCTATGTTAGACTTGATTGTAGAAGCAATGATTCTGTCTATGATAGACTTGATTGTAGAAGTAATGATTCTGTCTATGGTAGACTTGATTGTAGAAGTAATGATTCTGTCTATGGTAGACTTGATTGTAGAAGTAATGATTCTGTCTATGATAGACTTGATTGCAGAAGTAATGATTATGTCTATGATAGACTTGATTGTAGAAGTAATGATTCTGTCTATGATAGACTTGATTGTAGAAGTAATGATTCTGTCTATGGTAGATTTGATTGTAGAAGTAATGATTCTGTCTATGGTAGACTTGATTGTAGAAGTAATGATTCTGTCTATGGTAGACTTGATTGTAGAAGTAATGATTCTGTCTATGATAAACTTAATGATAGTTCTCTTTGTCTTACACAGACTGATGTTGTTGCACTTGTAATGTTTCACTGACAGACTACAGGCATGGACACGTGGCCAGGCACACGGGGACATTTGTTCTTAGTCTAGGCTACAGAAGCATGGAATAAGTTACGAGCACAGCTGTTAGACTTTCTCTCGCTACAGCCGTTAGACTTGCTGTCTTATTACAGCGTGCAGCCGAAAGACGAGCTGTCTCAGTATAATCGCTAGTATTTCTGTATCAGCAACAACTTTAGACTCGACGTCTCCTGTCTGTCAGTGTTTAGGTTTTTGTCTATCAATGTTTACACTCCTGTCTGTCAATGTTTAGTCTCGTCTATCAATGTTTACGCTCCTGACTGTCAATGTTTAGTCTCGTCTATAGATGTTTACGCTCCTGTCTGTCAATGTTTAGTCTCGCCAATCAATGTTTACGCTCCTATCTGACAATGTTTAGTCTCGCCTATCAATGTTTACGCTCCTGTCTGTCAATGTTTACGCTCCTGTCTGTCAATGTTTAGTCTCGTCTATCAATGTTTACGCTCCTGTCTGTCAATGTTTAGTCTCGTCTATCAATGTTTACGCTCCTGTCAGTCAATGTTTAGTCTCGTCTATCAATGTTTACGTTCCTGTCTGTCAATGTTTACGCTCCTGTCTGTCAATGTTTAGTCTCGTCTATCAATGTTTACGCTCCTGTATGTCAATGTTTAGTCTCTTCTATCAATGTTTACGCCCCTGTCTGTCAATGTTTAGTCTCGTCTATCAATGTTTACGCTCCTGTCTGTCAATGTTTAGTCTCGCCTATCAATGTTTACGCTCTTGTCTGTCAATGTTTAATCTCGTCTATCAATGTTTAGTCTCGTCTATCAATGTTTACGCTCCTGTCTGTCAATGTTTAGTCTCGTCTATCAATGTTTACGCTCCTGTCTGTCAATGTTTAGTCTCGTCTATCAATGTTTACGCCCCTGTCTGTCAATGTTTAATCTCGTCAATCAATGTTTACGCTCCTGTATGTCAATGTTTAGTCTCATCTATCAATGTTTACGCTCCTGTCTGTCAATGTTTACGCTCCTGTCTGTCAATGTGTAGTCTCGTCTATCAATGTTTACGCTCCTGTCTGTCAATGTTTAGTCTCGTCTATCAATGTTTACGCTCCTGTCTGTCAGTGTATAGGCTCCTGTCTGTCAGTGTATAGGCTCCTGTCTGTCAATGTATAGGCTCCTGTCTGTCAATGTTTAGTCTCGTCTATGAATGTTTACGCTCCTGTCTGTCAGTGTATAGGCTCCTGTCTATCAATGTTTAGTCTCGTCTATGAATGTTTACGCTCCTGTCTGTCAATGTATAGGCTCCTGTCTGTCAGTGTATAGGCTCCTGTCTGTCAATGTTTAGTCTCGTCTATCAATGTTTACGCTCCTGTCTGTCAATGTATAGGCCCCTGTCTGTTAATGTATAGGCCCCTGTCTGTCAATGTTTAGGCTTCTGTCTGTCAATTACTAAGCTCCTGCTCTCAATGTATAGGCCCCTGTCTGTCAATGTTTAGGCTTCTGTCTGTCAATTACTAAGCTCCTGCTATCAATGTATAGGCTCCAGTCTGTCAATGTTTAGGCTTCTGTCTGTCAAAGTTTAGGCTCCTATCTATCGCTGACTGTAGCAGCATAAGATTGCAACAATGGATGACTGTAGCAACATAAGATTGCTGAGTCAAGCAACATATAATTGCAACTACAGCTGACACAATGGCAAACTGAATCAGCGTTCAGCCCACATGGAGTACAGATTCTCACAATGGCAAACTGAATCAGCGTTCAGCCCACATGGAGTACAGATTCTCACAATGGCAGACTGAATCAGCGTTCAGCCCACATGGAGTACAGATTCTCACAATGGCAGACTGAATCAGCGTTCAGCCCACATGGACTACAAATTCTCACAATTCACGTGCCAGCACCAGCTTGCCTATGCCGCCATTGTTGACCCCAACCGCCTTGAGGTCACGTCTGTAAATCACAAACAAAACCCTAACCACAAACACTACACGGAAGCCACTCTATCAACTACACACATTTGACTTGGCCAATGCTGCTCACAACTGGTGCTCCATCTCATGTCTTTGACAAGGCGGCAGTTCACAGTGCACGTTTGTGTTCAGGTGGCATGTATTCTGTAAGTCTTCTAAAATATCCATCTCTGTCTAGTTTGTGCAAATACATTCATTATTTATTCATGCCAAGCATACAAACAACCCGATAAAAAGACTGATGTCCACGCAACAATAGGCAAACTTACCCAAACCCAGGTAGCGGCTCCGTGTCTGCGAGGTGACGAGAATGAGGTCACCTTTGGGCTTGTATACAACATACATTGGATGTGTTGCACATCGGAATCCGGCGCTACTCACCCCACTCCACGCCACGAACTGTGCTCACCAGAGCTGCTGATGGGGAGGCGGGTGTAGGGGGTGTGTCTGTACCTGTGCAGGTAAGTGTGGGTGGTTGCTCGTGGAAGATGTGTAAGACAAGGTCGAGCAACCGGCAGCGTTACATCACACTGGGCCTGGGGAGGGCAGCTTTTTCTGTATGCAGCACAGAATATAATCATACACGTACGCGCGCGCGCATACATACACACACACACACACACAATGGTGGCAAATGGGTGGTATTAATTCTTATTGCTTGACCTATATCACACACACACACGCATGCACACACACACACACACACACAAGCACACACACACAAGCACAAACACACACCACACACACACTGTTGGAATTACGTGGTAACAATTCTTACTGCTTGAACTATATCACACACATATACACCCACACGTGCGAGCGCAATTATATATACACACACACACACACACACACACACACACACACACACACACACACACACTTGCACAAGGTGATGTGGAGTGTTGTTTCATTTCCAACTGCTTGATCTTTATTACACTCAGACAATTTGCGCGCGCACACACACACACATACACACACGCACACACACACACACAGATACATCCACACATACTCACACACATCCGCACACATCAATGGCGTGTTGAAGTCTTTGTTGCTGGAACTGTTGTATAAACACTCACACACACAGACACACACAAACCTACACAGACACACACACACGCAACCACTGTTGTAGATGTCTATGTTTCTGCAACAGTTTTATAAACACACACGCATACATATATCCATACCCGAATTCACGTTCAGACACACACATACACACGAGGACATACACAAATACGTGCCTGGCTGTCCCTCCCTCCCTCCGTCAGTCCCTTCCTCCGTCCGTCCGTCCGTCCGTCCGTCTGTCTGTCTGTCTGTCTGTCTGTCTGTCTGTCTGTCTGTCTGTCTGTCTGTCTGTCTGTCTGTCTCTCCGTCCGTCCGTGCGTCAGTCCCTCCGTCTCTCCGTCCCTCCCTCCGTCTCTCCGTCCCTCCCTCCGTCTCTCCGTCCCTTTGTTCGCCCGTCCATCCGTCTGTGGGTCTGTCCATCCGTCCGTGGGTCTGTCCATCCGTCCGTGGGTCTGTCCATCCGTCCGTGGGTCTGTCCGTCTATCCGTGGGTCTGTCCATCTGTCCGTGGGTCCGTCCGTGGGTCCGCCCGTCCGTCTGTCTGCATGTCTGTCTGTCTGTCTGTCTGTCTGTCTGTCTGTCTGTCTGTCTGTCTGTCTGTCTGTCTGCCTGTCTGCCTGTCTGTATACACTACACATATAAACAATTCAAGTTTTAGTCACACCAGGTTTCGAACATGCCCCGCCCAATGACCACGTCACCTGACCAACGGAACAAATGTGCCTCGACAATCGGCCAGCAAGGCTTCCTCAACTATCATAAGTGTGTGTGTCAGGTACCTGTGTACACATAAATATTCATACACACAAACACGTGTACACACAAACACATGTGAACACAAACACACATGTACACACAAATACATGGGCACACAAGCACACATGTACACACAAACATACATGTACACAGACAAATGTAAGCACAATAATATGTACACATATATACACGTACTCATCAACTTACACGTGTACACAAACAACCTGCTCTCATGGCGTAGGCTTTCTCTCCACATGTTGTATATGTGTGTGTGTGTGTGTGTGTGTGTGTGCATGTTTGTGTATGTGTGTGTATGTGTGTATGCATATGTATGTGTGTATACATGTGTGCGTATGCATGTGTGTGTGCATGCATGTGCGTGTGTATGCATCTGTGTGTGTATGCATGTGTGTGTGTGTGAGATTGTGTGTGTGTGAGAGTGTGTGTGTGAGTGTGTGTGTGTGTAAGTGTGTGTGTGTAAGTGTGTATGTGTGTGTGTGAGTGTATATATGTGTGTGTGTGTGTGTGTGTGTGTGTGTGTGTGTGTGTGTGTGACATTCAAATGCCTTTAACATGAAATCTCCCAGAAACACGACACACCCTGGCCTTGTCTCTTTACTTTATGCAAACCTGACTTCTCTTTTGACGTGACCTCCATGGAAGAATTCACATTTCTGCATCTTGGCATCATTACATTGATACTACCGCGCATCATTACACTGAAACTATCACCCATCATTACACTGAAACTATCGCTCATCATTACACTGAAACTACCGACCATCATTACACTGAAAAAACCTCGCATTATCACAGTGAAATGACCTCGCATCATTATACTGAAACAAACATGCATCATTAAATTTAAACTATCGCGCATCATTACACTGAAACTATCGCTCATCATTATACTGAAACAAACATGCATCATTAAATTTAAACTATCGCGCATCATTACACTGAAACTATCGCTCATCATTACACTGAAACAAACATGCATCATTAAATTTAAACTATCGCGCATCATTACACTGAAACTATCGCTCATCATTACACTGAAACAAACATGCATCATTAAATTTAAACTATCGCGCATCATTACACTGAAACTATCGCTCATCATTATACTGAAACAAACATGCATCATTAAATTTAAACTATCTCGCATCATCACTGGGGTGAGCACGTTGGGCAATTTTTCTTAGTTATGCCTCAATTGCTTGTTCTGGAGTGAGCACGGTGCGCAACTGTTCTTATTTATGCCTCAATTGCTTGTTCTGGAGTGAGCACGTTGCGCATCTGTTCTTATTTATACCTCAAATGCTTGTTCTGGAGTGAGCACGTTGCGCATCTGTTCTTATTTATGCCTCAATTGCTTGTTCTGGAGTGAGCACGTTGCGCATCTGTTCTTATTTATGCCTCAAATGCTTGTTCTGGAGTGAGCACGTTGCGCATCTGTTCTTATTTATGCCTCAATTGCTTGTTCTGGAGTGAGCACGTTGCGCATCTGTTCTTATTTATACCTCAAATGCTTGTTCTGGAGTGAGCACGTTGCGCAACTGTTCTTATTTATGCCTCAATTGCTTGTTCTGGAGTGAGCACGGTGCGCAACTGTTCTTATTTATACCTCAAATGCTTGTTCTGGAGTGAGCACGGTGCGCAACTGTTCTTATTTATGCCTCAATTGCTTGTTCTGGAGTGAGCACGTTGCGCATCTGTTCTTATTTATACCTCAAATGCTTGTTCTGGAGTGAGCACGGTGCGCAACTGTTCTTATTTATACCTCAACTGCTTCTTCTAGAGTGAGTACGTTGCGCAACTGATCTTATTTATGTCTCAACGGCTTCTTCTAGAGTGAGCACTTTGCGCAACTGATCTTATTTATGACTCAACGGCTTCTTCTAGAGTGAGTACGTTGCGAAACTAATCTTATCCATGCATCGACTACTTCTTCTAGAGACAGTACGTTCGCAACTGATCTTATTTACGACTCGACTGATTCTTCCAGAGTGAGCATGTTTTACAACAGATCTGATTTATTTCTCAAATGTGTCTTCCAGAGTGAGCATGTTTTACAACAGATCTGATTTATTTCTCAAATGTGTCTTCCAGAGTGAGCATGTTTTACAACAGATCTGATTTATTTCTCAAATGTGTCTTCCAGGGTGAGCATGTTTTACAACAGATCTGATTTATTTCTCAAATGTGTCTTCCAGAGGTGAGCATGTTTTACAACAGATCTGATTTATTTCTCAAATGTGTCTTCCAGGGTTAGCACATTAAGCAAGTGATCTTATTTATGTCTCAACTTCTTCTTGTAGAGTGAGCACTTTGCGCAACTGATCTTATTTTTGCTTCAACTGCTTCTTCTAAAGTAAGTACGTTGCGCAACTGATCTTATTTATGCCTCAACTGTTTCTTCTAGAGTGGGCACGTTGCGCAACTGAACATTTTTATGCCTCAACTGCTTCTTCTAGAATGAGCACGTTGCGCAACTAGTCTTAATTATGCCTGAACGACATCTTCTAGAACAGTGGTTCTCAACCTTTTTTGGCCCGTGTCCCCCTTCACCATATTTTTAGGATGTTATTCCCCCCCCCCCCCCCCCCCCCCACCATATTTTTAGAACGTCATTCCCCCCTTTCGTATTTCCTCCCTTAAAATTTCCCCCTGCCCCTACACAGTATACGTAATAATTGAAGCTAAATTTAATAGCACATACTAAAACAAGTCTAGACGTCCACATAAAACATGATTTGTGGGTCTACTTACTTTATAAAATGAATTTTAGAAGGGTGAGACGTACAGAACAGTAAAGTATGAAGGGAAAAACAAGATCAAGTAAAAAGTTCTTGTATTAATGCAATCTTGAAATAATCTTCATTCCCCCCTGGAAACCCCAAAATTCCCCCCTGGGGGGGGGGGGGGGGAGGGGGGGGGGAATTCCCCACCAGTTGAGAACCACTGTTCTAGAATGAGCACGTTGCGCTACTGATCACCTGAGTAGTTGACGGTATTATCTCCCTTCACTGCTGCCATGAGGAGTTGACGGTAGTATCTCTCTTCACTGCTGCCATGAGGAGTTGACGGTAGTATCTCCCTTCACTGCTACCATGAGGAGTTGACGGTAGTATCTCCCTTCACTGCTACCATGAGGAATTGACGGTAGTATCTCCCTTCACTGCTACCATGAGGAATTGACGGTAGTATCTCCCTTCACTGCTACCATGAGGAATTGACGGTAGTATCTCCCTTCACTGCTGCCATGAGGAATTGACGGTAGTATCTCCCTTCACTGCTACCATGAGGAGTTGACGGTAGTATGTCCCTTTACTGCTACCATGAGGAGTTGACGGTAGTATCTTCCTTCACTGCTACCATGAGGAGTTGACGGTAGTATCTCCCTTCACTGCTGCCATGAGGAATTGACGGTAGTATCTCCTCTCACTACTGCCATGAGAAGTTGACGGTAGTATCTCCCTTCACTGCTACCATGAGGAGTTGACGGTAGTATCTCCCTTCACTGCTGCCATGCGGAGTTGACAGTAGTATCTCCCTTCACTGCTGCCATGAGGAGTTCACCCTACATCACAAACAAAAATGTGCACACATACACACCCATGTACACAGACAAGTATGGATAAACATAGGCACACATATAAACATAGACAAGCCCAAACATAGAAATGTGCGCGAGACATGTATAGACAGAGACAAGTGTGCACTTTAATACACAAAGAGAAGCATAGATAGAGACAGGCGCGCACCCACATACACACAGAGAAGCAAAAATAGAGAAAGGCACGCACGCACATACACACAGAGAAGCATAAATAAAGACAGGCGCGTACCCACATACACACATAGAAGCATACATAGAGACAGGCGCGCACCACATACACAAAGCACAGCATAAATAGAGACAAGCGCGCACGCACATATACAAAGCACAGCATAAATAGAGACAGGCGCGCACCCACATACACAAATAGGAGCATAGATAGAGACATGCGCGCACGCACATACACAAAGCGCAGCATAAATAGAGACATGCGCGCACGCACATACACAAAGCGAAGGATAAACAGAGACACGTGTGCACCCACATACACAAAGCGAAGCATAAATAGTGACAGGAGCGCACTTAGACACGCACACACATAAACATTCACGAAGACACACACACACACACACAATGGTACTTAGAGACAGGCGCGCCAGCACACACATAAACATTCACGAAGACACACACACACACACACACAATGGTACTTAGAGACAGGCGCGCCAGCACACACATAAATGCACACAAAGACACATTCACAGATGAATTAAAGTATATGTGTTATGTGTTATATGTTATATGTTATATGTTTTATGTAATGTGTTATATGTAATGTGTTATATGTAATGTGTTATATGTTATATGTTATATGTAATGTGTTATATGTTATATGTTATATGTAATGTGTTATATGTAATGTGTTATATGTAATGTGTTATATGTTATATGTTATATGTAATGTGTTATATGTAATGTGTTATATGTTATATGTTATATGTAATGTGTTATATGTTATATGTTATATGTTATATGTTATATGTAATGTGTTATATGTAATGTGTTATATGTAATGTGTTATACGATATACGGATGTAACTGATCATCCATGTCACTATATATATGTACATATATGAAAGAAGGACTTATCATCACCATCGTTCTGCACACACCAGCAACAGCTTACATCACCAGGATAGAGTGTCATCACATCACACTACATCACATCACAGGGCTGCAGTGTCATCACATCACATTACATCACAGGGCTGCAGTGTCATCACATCACATCACTTCACAGGGCTGCAGTGTCATCACATCACATCACATCACATCACAGGGCTGCAGTGTCATCACATCACATCACATCACATGGCTGCAGTGTCATCACATCACATCACATCACATCACATCACCAGGTTGCAGTGTCATCACATCACATCACATGACATCACCAGGCTGAATATCATAATATCACATCACATCACATCACATTACATCACATCACATCACATCACCAGGTTACAGTGTCATCACATCACATCATATCACCAGTCTGCAGTGTCATCACATCACATCACATCACATGACATCATATCACATCACATCATATCACATCACATCACATCATATCACATCACATCACAACCATATCACATTACATCATATTATATCATATCACATCACATCACATCACATCACATCATATCACATCATATCACATCACATCACATCACCAGGATAGAGTGTCATCACATCACACTACATCACATCACAGGGCTGCAGTGTCATCACATCACATTACATCACCAGTCTGCAGTGTCATCACATCACATCACATCACATCACATCATATCACATCACATCACATCATATAACATCACATCACATCACAACCATATCACATCACATCATATCACATCATATCACATCATATCACATCACATCATATCAGATCACATCAGATCACATCACACCACATCATATCACATCACATCACCATGTTGCAGTGTCAGCACGTCACATCACATCACATCACCAGGTTGCAGTGTCAGCACGTCACATCACATCACATCACCAGGTTGCAGTGTCATCACATCACATCACATCACCAGGTTGCAGTGTCAGCACGTCACATCACATCACATCACCAGGTTGCAGTGTCAGCACGTCACATCACATCACATCACCAGGTTGCAGTGTCATCACATCACATCACATCACCAGGTAGCAGTGTCATCACATCACATCACATCACCAGGTTGCAGTGTCAGCACGTCACATCACATCACATCACCAGGTTACAGTGTCAGCACGTCACATCACATCACATCACCAGGTTGCAGTGTCATCACATCACATCACATCACCAGGTTGCAGTGTCAGCACGTCACATCACATCACATCACCAGGTTGCAGTGTCATCACATCACATCACATCACATCACCAGGTTGCAGTGTCAGCACGTCACATCACAAAACGTCAAACCACATCACGTCACATCACATCACGTAACATCACATCACAACACATTACAAGATATCACATCACATCACACCATATCGCATCACAAGACATCATATCACATCACATCACAAGACATCGCATCACATCACAAGACATCACATCACATCACGTTACATCATACCACATCACATTACCAGGCTGCAGTGTCATCACATCACATCACCAGGCTGCAGTTGCATAACATTACATCGTAAACATTACATCTAATCACATCACGACGATGCAGTGTCATCACATTATATCACATGGATGCAGTGTCATCAAATAACATCACATCATATCACATCACCCCACATCACGTCACATCACAAGACTTCACAACACATCACAACACATCACATCACAACACATCACAACACAACACATCACATCACGAGGCTATAGCGGTATGTCAGTGTTATGACCACACAACACGTCTGCGTCTAGTTCAGGGCAAGTGAGAAACAAAGTCACGCTGATACTGACAGCACATCCTTTTATTTACACACAGATAAAAGTTAAAATAATAAAACAATAACCACAGCAGTAAGTTGTGTAATAATCAAGCAACTTCCCTCTCTGCACCTACTTCTTGTCACAATCAAGACATATATATCTGGGGTATCCTCTACTTCTTGTCACAACATAGACGAATATATCTGATGTATCCATTAATTCTTGTAACAACACAGACACATCTATCTGGTGTATCCCCTAAATTCTTGTCCCAACATAGACACATCTATCTAGTGTATCCCTTACTTCTTGTCCCAACATAGACACATCTATCTGGTGTATCCCTTACTTCTTGTCCCAACATAGACACATCTATCTGGTGTATCCCTTACTTCTTGTCCCAACATAGACACATCTATCTGGTGTATCCCTTACTTCTTGTCCCAACATAGACACATCTATCTGGTGTATCCCTTACTTCTTGTCCCAACATAGACACATCTATCTGGTGTATCCCTTACTTCTTGTCCCAACATAGACACATCTATTTGGTGTATCCCTTACTTCTTGTCCCAACATAGACACATCTATCTGGTGTATCCCTTACTTCTTGTCCCAACATAGACACATCTATCTGGTGTATCCCTTACTTCTTGTCCCAACATAGACACATCTATCTGGTGTATCCCTTACTTCTTGTCCCAACATAGACACATCTATCTGGTGTATACCTTAATACCTGTCCCAACATAGACATATATATCTGGTGTATCACATACTTTATGTCATAATATAGACACATCTATTTGGTGTATCCCTTACTTCTTGTCCCAACATAGACACATCTATCTGGTGTATCCCTTACTTCTTGTCCCAACATAGACACATCTATCTGGTGTATCCCTTACTTCTTGTCCCAACATAGACACATCTATCTGGTGTATCCCTTACTTCTTGTCCCAACATAGACACATCTATCTGGTGTATCCCTTACTTCTTGTCCCAACATAGACACATCTATCTGGTGTATCCCTTACTTCTTGTCCCAACATAGACACATCTATCTGGTGTATCCCTTACTTCTTGTCCCAACATAGACACATCTATCTGGTGTATCCCTTACTTCTTGTCCCAACATAGACACATCTATCTGGTGTTTACCTTAATACCTGTCCCAACATAGACATATATATCTGGTGTATCACATACTTTATGTCATAATATAGACACATCTATTTGGTGTATACCACTACTTCTTGTCCTAAACATAGACACATCTATCTGGTTATCTTCTACTTCTTGTCCTAAACATAGACACATCTATCTCGTTATCTTCTACTTCTTGTCCTAAACATAGACACATCTATCTCGTTATCTTCTACTTCTCTTCTCTACATAGACACATCTATCTCGTTATCTTCTACTTCTTGTCCTAAACATAGACACATCTATCTCGTTATCTTCTACTTCTTGTCCTAAACATAGACACATCTATCTCGTTATCTTCTTCTTCTTGTCTCTACATAAGCACATCTATCTGGTGCACACTTTACTTCTTGTCCCTACATAGACACATCTATCTGGTCAGTCCTCTACTTCTTGACCTGAACATAAACAAATATATCACCAAATCTATCCCCTTCTTCTTGACCCTATATAGACACATCTATCTGGTGTATCCTTTACTTCTTGTCCTAACATAGACACATCTATCTGGTGTATTCGCTACTTCTTGTCTCAACAAAAACACATCTATCTAGTGTATGCAAAACTTCTTTTCCCAATATAGACACATAAATCTGGTTTATCACCGACTTCTTGTCCCAATATACATATATCTGTCTGGTGTATCCCCCACTTCCTGTCTCAACATAGGTACATACATCTGTTGTATCATCTACTTCTTGACCTAAAAATAGACATATCTATCTGGTGTATCCTCTACATCTTGTCCCTACATAAACACATCTATCTGGTGTATCCCCTTCTTCTTGTCCCAACATAAACACATCTATCTGATATATCCCATATTTCTTGCCGTAAACATAGACACATATGTCTGCTGTATCCCCTACTTCTTGTTCTAAACATAGACATATCTATCTGCTGTATCCCCTACATCTTGTCCCATCATAGACACATTTACGTGGTGTATCCTTTATTTCTTGTTCCAACATAGACACATACATCGTGTTTTTCCACTACTTCTTGTCCAAATATAGACACAGCTATCTGCTGTATTCCCTCCTTCTTATTCCAGCATAGACATGTCTATATTGTGTTTACCCTACTTCTTGTCCCGACATAAACACACCCAACTGATGTACCTCCACCTCCTTGTCTATCCAAACATCCCTCCCAGCACCATGTATATCTGTTGTTGTCACTTGTCTACATGTCTATGCCAGTTATTATCATGTATTATCATGACCAGATAATACGTGCAATGCCAGATAATCCATTCATTTTCATCATCAGAAAGGCACTCCCACTCTACTCACACACAGACACACACACACACACTCACACACAGACACACACACACACAGGTGCAGGAGTCTTAGTTGTCTTTCTTCAGTCCATGAAATCGTTCATGGTCACGATACAGAAACCGCGCTTCCACTCCGACGTCAGCTCTGTGGTGAAATCCACATGCCCTACATTCCACTGACGTCATATTTATGGTGGTATATCATTGCCACTGACGTCAAATGTGTGGTGATATGTCGGTGTCACTGACGTCAAATGTGTGGTGATATGTCGGTGTCACTGACGTCAAATGTGTGGTGATATGTCGGTGTCACTGACGTCAAATGTGTGGTGATATGTCGGTGTCACTGACGTCAAATGTGTGGTGAAATGTCGGTGCCACAATCCAATGTGACGTCATTTGGTGGTATAACAGCCCATACTACAATCTGACATACACATACATACGTCAGTCATGTACGTCACACAAACCCATTTGTATTCATCAATTAATGATCGTTTCGCTCGTCAATAATTTAAGTTTCACCAACAGCAGAGTCGGTGACTCACACAAAATGTAATCGTGTGACTCCGACAGAATGTAATCATGAAATGTGAACAAAGACAATATATAAAACTACGCACTACTGAAAGTAAATGTAATGTTATCAACTTCTGGATCATGACATACATTCACAATGTGACACCACAGTCCGTAAAGTGTGACAGACGGATACAGAAATCTGGTAAAGTATGACACACTGATACATAAATCTGTAAAGTGATCACATGTACTCAGATGTCAGTAAAGTGTCACACATGGATACAAAAGTCCGTAAAGTGTGACACGTGGATAAAGACGTCCGTAAAGTGTGACACATGGATACAGAAGTCCGTAAAGTGTGACAGACAGAAACACATGTCTGTAAAATGTGACAGACGGAGATAAACGTTCGTAAAGTGTGACAGACGGAGACATATGTCTGTAAAGTGTGACAGGAGGAGACATATGTCTGTAAAGTGTGACAGGAGAGGCAAACGTTCGTGTAGTGTGACAGGCGGAGACAAACGTTCGTAAAGTGTGACTGACGGACACAGACGTCAGCAAAGTGTTACACACGGACACGTCCGAAAAGTGTGCAATGTTAAGAGAGACTCTGCAAAGTGTAAAGCGTGATACAGACTTTCGTAAAGTGTGACACGTGGCTACATAATTTTTTTAAAAAAGTCTGTCGTATGGAACCATGATTCCGGGTTGTGTGACTTCAAGACATACAATTGCGATAACGTGTGACACATTGCCACGTGATTCTGGTAAAGTATGAGTAAAGTATGAGGCATGGACACACAATTCCGATAAAGTCATTGTAGTTATTATGTCTGTAGCTAGTGTTGTTGTATCTGAAGCCAGTGTTGTTGTATCTGTAGTTACTGTAGTTATATCCGTAGTTAATATAGTTATATCTGTAGTTAGTGTAGTTATATCCGTAGGTTAGTGTAGTTATATCTGTAGTTAGTGTAGTTATATCTGTGGTTAGTGTAGTTATATCTGTAGTTAGTGTAATTATATCTGTGGTTAGTGTAGTTATATCTGTGGTTAGTGTAGTTATATCTGTAGTTAGTGTAGTTATATCTGTGGTTAGTGTAGTTATATCTGTGGTTAGTGTAGTTATATCTGTGGTTAGTGTAGTTATATCTGTAGTTAGTGTAGTTTCCGGTTTCAAGATGGCGACGGACGGTCGTGTTGTTTTGTGTTCGTTAACTTTTTCGCCTAAGGGATGGATTTATTCATTTCTTGCGTGTAATTGGTGTGCCAGGATGTAAAACCAGGAGTTTCTACTCAAGATCTGCGCGGGTGCTACGGAGTTCGTGCATCGAGCGAAGCCATCCTTGAGTGAATTTTTCAGCAGCGTGTGTGGTTCTCAATCAAAAGTCTGTGTTTACGTTTTTTCAACATGGCGGAACAACGTGTGTTTTCCGAACGATCAGCAGTCAACATACCGAAGCGGCGTGGTAGCCGCGCAGGGAAAAAGAAGCCAGGTAAGCGCGGTGGCTTGAGACGTTTTAGACTCAAGTGTCACCGTCTAGGACTCAGGAACATCCGTATTCTATATTGGAACTGTGCCAGTGTAAAACAACGGGGCTCTATTTTAGAAACCCTAGTTTACAGGAACGACATTGTAGCACTCCAGGAGACGAGACTGGGCGATCAGCTACTCCGAATTGCCGGCTTCAAATGTTTCTATAACAGACGACATCTGGGAACGGCGATTCTCGTTCGCGACAGCATGGTGGCGTCAGAGCTAGACATGTCCAGTTGGAACAGTGACGATATACAAATACAGGCGTTGAGAGTTCATTCCAGTATACCATTCGTGTTGGTTAATGTTTATGCCCGCAATGCGAGTGTGGACGCCCAGAGTGGCAGTGCTTAAGTGGCATATTAGGCCACGAGAGAAATGTTATTTTCTGTGGTGACTTCAACGCTAAAGGCAGATCATGGGGAAACACTTCCTCCAATACACAAGGGGAGGAGCTCGAGACTGCACTGGAAACCATCGACCTGGTTTGTATCAACAGTGGCTGTGTCACCAGGACAGCAAGCCGTCCAGGCGATGAGGACAGTGCTATTGATCTGGCGCTAGTTTCACCTTCACTCACTACAGTGTGTAGATGGGGTGTCCTAGGACACCATGGCAGCGACCACCACCCATGCAGCATATTGGTGGAGAAAGGCAGAACCAGGCAGCACAAGCTAAAGGTAAAGACGTTCCAGTATGACAGTACAGGGCAAGATGTGGTGAGTAAAATAAGACGTGACAAGCGCAGAACGTTTCAGGGCAGGAAGAAAAGGAAAAAAAGCTGGGAGCAGCCACCGTGGTGGAGTTTCGAGGTGGAGAAGGCTTGGGTGGATAAGCGTAGTGCTGTAAGGAGATGGCAAAATGCCAAGAAGAACAGAGCTGGTCATCCTAGTCCCTGCTTGCACTTAGAAAGAGAGATGCACACAAAAGTAAGCTATTTCAAAAAACTGGTCACGGTGGTTAAAAGCGAAAAATGGGCAGAGGTGTGTCAAAGAGTAAGCACAGACAAGTCACTGAAATTGTTCTGGCGACTACATAAAAGCATGAGTGGTGTAGTCAAGAATAAGAGCATTTCTGACTTCCAAGGTGCTGACCTCATCTGGCAGAGGACTGACGAGGACAAGGGCAAAGCCCTCTTTGAACGCTACCTTGAGCAGAGCAACCAGACAGACATGGGAGGCCGGAATCTGGCCAAGGAGGTCACCTCAGACAGATGCAAGGCCCAGAACACTTCGGATGAAGACACAGTGACAGTGAAAGAAATCAAGGCTGTGCTTCGACGATCAAAAATACAGTGCTCCAGGTCCTGATGGCATAAGATACGACGACATAAATAGGTGTACCGACAATGAGCTAGAGAAACTAGCAGACATGTACAACAACAGTATAGGGAGTGCTAGCATCAAGGAGGAATGGTTACACAGCTATCTGATTCCCTTGCCGAAGCCTGACAAAGACCACAAGAAAATTCAGGGATATCGAATTATAACCATGCAGAATACAATAGGCAAGCTGCTGGAGAAGGTAATTGCCAGGAAAATATCAAGCCAACTAGAGAGGCAAGGTGTTTTCCCACCTACCCTGGGTGGGTACCGTCCAAAAAGAGAAACCTGGACCAATGCAGCAGTCTTTGCCCACGATGTCTATGAAGGTTTCCACTCAGGCACTGAAACCGTTGCTGCAGCGATTGATCTTGAGGACGCATACAACAGAGTACCACTGGATTTTTTAATGTTTCAGCTTCTTGAACTAAACGTAAGTCCATTCCTCCTTAGTTGGATCGCTGCAGCTCTCTTCCAACGGAAAGTAGTTTTTAGATGTGGCAGTTGGACTTCGGAACCAACAACAATATATCCTGGCCTACCACAGGGATCACCATTATCTCCGGTACTGTTCAACGCCTACACAGTGAGAATCACCAGTGAGCAGATCACTGGACCTGGCAGGACATTGTCATATGCCGATGATGTTTTAGTGTATCGTCAGGGTAAGGATAGAGAGGAGGTTGCTGTGGAACTACAAACCGAACTCAATCGCATAAGTACTTGGTGTGATGAAGCTGGGGCAATGGTCAACCCAACAAAGGCAACAGTGACTTGGTTCTCGTTGAATAATCATATTGTCAACAATCCAACACCAACTGTAATGCTGTGTTCAGAGACGGTGGAAAGAACGCAGGCAATGAATTACCTGGGGATACGGTTTGATCGAAGCCTTGCTTATAATGTGCACATAGACCAGGTGATAACAAAGGCCAAGCGGGGTTTGGCAGCGATGCGGGTGATGGCGGCAGCAAACTGTGAGCAGCGCCATCTATGTCTTCTGTACGAGGGGCTGGTCATGTCTGTTTTGGAGTATGCAATGGCAATCCTGACTGTCAGCCATAAGCAGATAGAAAGGATGGAAAGGATACAGAATGAAGCTATGCGCATTATTCTTGGATGTACAAGAGATACAGCATGCAGGGCGATGCGCTACCTTCTTGATTTTCCAACCATTGAAGAGAGAATGCAAGTTTGCAGGGCACGTGCCTACCTCAGAATTAACGCAAACACACAGCATCCACTGCATAGTGAAATTAGGAAGGTGAAGGGCAGCAGGTTAAAAAGAGGACGGTCGTGGATGGGTCAAGCCGAGGACATTCTTCAACAGGTGTGTTCACTTGAGGACTTAGAACCTGGCGAGGAGTGGGTGCAAGTGCCAACAGACTTCTGCACATCCTTTTCAGTTTGCATCCAACTAGATAGAAAATGCAGACAAGAAAATCCGGCTGCTGTTGAGGCTGAAGTACAAGCGTTGATTTTCGAGAATTCGCTAGACAGTGACGCGGTCATCTACACAGATGGGTCGGTCGTCCGACATGTGAGAAGCTCATGGGCCTTTACAGCTCGGGCCGGAGGGAGAATTGTGAAGGAGGACTCTGGTGCTTTCACTGAAACCACAAGTAGCCTGACCATGGAAGTCATGGCAGTAAGTAAAGCAATAACATGGCTCGAGACACAGACATTCACTAGGGCTTGTTTCCTTAGCGACTCAATGAACATGATCAAGAGGATAGAGGAGGGGTCGATCCGAAGAGAATGGTTGCTGCCTCTGAAGCGGTCTCGGCTGGCAAAGATTAGTTTCATCTTCGTGCCAGGGCATGCGGGAGTACAAGGAAATGAGCGGGCTGACAAGCTCGCAGGTGAGGCTACTGTTGAGGGCGGACGCGCCATGGACCAGGCTGACATTCTGAATGCTCTACGAGAAGTGAGACTTTTGCAAGAACCAAGTGATGACTGTGAATCTACAACAATGGCGAGACTGCGAGAGCAGCAAATTAAAAGAGGGGTGGCCAAACAAGAACACTACGCAGGAAGCCAAAGAAGATTGATAAACCAACACAGAACTGGCGTCGTTAGCCGCTACACGCTGCGGGATTTGCTGAGGAGGGGATCCGTGCACTTATGGACTGAATGGTCCGATGTGCAACGAGGATGATCTGTCGACTAACTAACTAACTAGTGTAGTTATATCTGTGGTTAGTGTAGTTATATCTGTGGTTAGTGTAGTTATATCTGTGGTTAGTGTAGTTATATCTGTGGTTAGTGTAGTTATATATGTGGTTAGTGTAGTTATATCTGTGGTTAGTATAGTTATATCTGTGGTTAGTGTAGTTATATCTGTGGTTAGTGTAGTTATATCTGTGGTTAGTGTAGTTATATCTGTGGTTAGTGTAGTTATATCTGTGGTTAGTGTAGTTATATCTGTGGTTAGTGTAGTTATATATGTGGTTAGTGTAGTTATATATGTGGTTAGTGTAGTTATATCTGTGGTTAGTGTAATTATATCTGTGGTTAGTGTAGTTATATCTGTGGTTAGTGTAGTTATATATGTGGTTAGTGTAGTTATATCTGTGGTTAGTGTAGTTATATCTGTGGTTAGTGTAGTTATATCTGTGGTTAGTGTAGTTATATCGTGTGGTTAGTGTAGTTATATCTGTGGTTAGTGTAGTTATATCTGTGGTTAGTGTAGTTATATCTGTGGTTAGTGTAGTTATATCTGTAGTTAGTGTAGTTATATCTGTGGTTAGTGTAGTTATATCTGTGGTTAGTGTAGTTATATCTGTGGTTAGTGTAGTTTATATCTGTGGTTAGTGTAGTTATATCTGTGGTTAGTGTAGTTATATCTGTGGTAGGTGTAGTTATATCTGTGGTTAGTGTAGTTATATCTGTGGTTAGTGTAGTTATATCTGTGGTTAGTGTAGTTATATCGTGTGGTTAGTGCAGTTATATCTGTGGTTAGTGTAGTTATATCTGTGGTTAGTGTAGTTATATCTGTGGTTAGTGTAGTTTATATCTGTGGTTAGTGTAGTTATATCTGTGGTTAGTGTAGTTATATCTGTGGTTAGTGTAGTTATATCTGTGGTTTAGTGTAGTTATATCTGTGGTTAGTGTAGTTCTATCTGTGGTTAGTGTAGTTATATCGTGTGGTTAGTGTGTTATATCTGTGGTTAGTGTAGTTATATCTGTGGTTAGTGTAGGTATATCTGTGGTTAGAGTAGTTATATCGGTGGTTAGTGTAGTTATATCTGTAGTTAGTGTAGTTATATCTGTGGTTAGTGTAGTTATATCTGTGGTTAGTGTAGTTATATCTGTGGTTAGTGTAGTTATATCTGTGGTTTAGTTTAGTTATATCTGTGGTTAGTTGTAGTTATATCTGTGGTTAGTGTAGTTATGATCTGTGGTTAGTGTAGTTATATCTGTGGTTGTGTAGTTATATCTGTGGTTAGTGTAGTTATATCGTGTGGTTAGTGTAGTTATATCTGTGGTTAGTGTAGTTATATCTGTGGTTAGTGTAGTTATATCTGTGGTTAGTGTAGTTATATCTGTGGTTAGTGTAGTTATATCTGTGGTTAGTGTAGTTATATCTGTGGTTAGTGTAGTTATATCTGTGGTTAGTGTAGTTATATCTGTGGTTAGTGTAGTTATATCTGTGGTTAGTGTAGTTATATCTGTAGTTAGTGTAGTTATATCTGTAGTTAGTGTAGTTATATCTGTTGTTAGTGTGGTTATATCTGTGGTTAGTGTAGTTATATCTGTGGTTAGTGTAGTTATATCTGTGGTTAGTGTAGTTATAATCTGTGGTTAGGTGTAGTTATATTTGTGGTTAGTGTAGTTATATCTGTGGTTAGTGTAGTTATATCTGTGGTTAGTGTAGTTATATCTGTGGTTAGTGTAGTTATATCTGTGGTTAGTGTAGTTATTCTGTGGTTAGTGTAGTTATATCTGTGGTTAGTGTAGTTATATCTGTGGTTAGTGTAGTTATATCTGTGGTTAGTGTAGTTATATCTGTGGTTAGTGTAGCTATATCTGTGGTTAGTGTAGTTATATCTGTGGTTAGTGTAGTTATATCTGTGGTTAGTGTAGTTATATCTGTGGTTAGTGTAGTTATATCTGTGGTTAGTGTAGTTATATCTGTGGTTAGTGTAGTTATATCTGTGGTTAGTGTAGTTATATCTGTGGTCAGTGTAGTTATATCTGTATTTAGTGTTATTTTATCGTTATTTAGGTGAGCCGGCTTCCCGGCCTTGAGGTTAGCGACTTTTCTCCGTAATCTCGTATACTCTCGTATGTAACGTGACGACGGTGAGAATCAGCAATGCTTCGAATCGTGTCGGTAACTTAAGGGGTATGTAAGCCGGCCGCTCAGAAAGCAATGACAAACTACTGAGCGTAATCTTGCCAAGAAATCAACAATCAGCTGGAAGATGCTGATGTTGAGAGCGATGTCCTGAAAAGGATATGCAAAACATTTTATATCTGTAGTTATTGTAATTATATATGTAGTTAGTGTTGGTTTATCGTTATTTAGTCTAGTTATATCAGTAATTAATGTAGTTATATGTGTAGTTAGTGTAGTTATATCTGTAGTTAGTGTAGTTATATCTGTGGTTAGTGTAGTTATATCTGTAGTTAGTGTAGTTATATCTGTGGTTAGTGTAGTTATATCTGTGGTTAGTGTAGTTATATCTGTAGTTAGTGTAGTTATATCTGTAGTTAGTGTAGTTATATCTGTCGTTAGTGTAGTTATATCTGTAGTTAGTGCAGTTATATCTGTGGTTAGTGTAGTTATATCTGTAGTTAGTGCAGTTATATCTGTCGTTAGTGTAGTTATATCTGTAGTTAGTGCAGTTATATCTGTCGTTAGTGTAGTTATATCTGTAGTTAGTGCAGTTATATCTGTAGTTAGTGTAGTTATATCTGTAGTTAGTGTAGTTATATCTGTAGTTAGTGTAGTTATATCTGTAGTTAGTGTAGTTCTATCTGTAGTTAGTGTAGTTATATCTGTAGTTAGTGCAGTTATATCTCTAGTTAGTGTAGTTAAAAGTCCTTGTCTATCACGCCTGTGTCCTTAGTACTCTTCTCTATGGCAGTGAAACCTGGACAACTTACTCACACCAAGAGAACAAGTTAAACAGCTTTCATATGCGGTGTCTGCGAAGAATTCTTGGTATTAAGTGGCAAGACAAAATCACAAATACTGAAGTATTGGAAAGATCAGGTTGTGTGACAGTTTATTCCATGCTCAGTCTTCGTAGACTTAAATGGATAGGACATCTTAGGAGGATGGATGATGGTAGAATACCAAAGGATATCTTTTTTGGTGAATTACAGATGGGTAAGAGATCTCAGGGTCGGCCTCTACTACGATACAAAGATGTGTGTAAGCGGGACATGATTGATACAGGCATTGATAATGCACATCGGGAGCAAGTCGCCGCTGAACGTGTTGCATGGAGGGCAAATATCAGAAATGGAATAAAGTCAAAGGAGAAAATTATTGCAGAAAAGTCACACACCAAGCGTTTGAGACGTAAGATGGTGCATGATGGTGGAAATGACCACGTGTTCACATGCACCCACTGTGAACGGACATTTACAGCGCAAATTGGCCTTATCAGTCACACTCGCTACCGCCATAGTTAAAAGTTATTATGCCTTTTTAAAGCACAAACTATCGTCTGTCAAGACGGCAAGGTGCCAATGTGTGTGTATGTGTAGTGTAGTTATATCTGTAGTTAGTGTAGTTATATCTGTAGTTAGTGCAGTTATATCTGTGGTTAGTGTAGTTATATCTGTAGTTAGTGTAGTTATATCTGTAGTTAGTGTAGTTATATCTGTCGTTAGTGTAGTTATATCTGTAGTTAGTGCAGTTATATCTGTGGTTAGTGTAGTTATATCTGTAGTTAGTGCAGTTATATCTGTAGTTAGTGTAGTTATATCTGTAGTTAGTGCAGTTATATCTGTCGTTAGTGTAGTTATATCTGTAGTTAGTGCAGTTATATCTGTAGTTAGTGTAGTTACATCTGTAGTTAGTGTAGTTATATCTGTGGTTAGTGTAGTTATATCTGTGGTTAGTGTAGTTATATCTGTGGTTAGTGTAGTTATATCTGTAGTTAGTGTAGTTATATCTGTGGTTAGTGTAGTTATATCTGTGGTTAGTGTAGTTATATCTGTCGTTAGTGCAGTCTGTAGTTAGTGCAGTTATATATGTAGTTAGTGCAGTTATATATGTAGTTAGTGCAGTTATATATGTAGTTAGTGTAGTTATATCTGTAGTTAGTGCAGTTATATCTGTCGTTAGTGTAGTTATATCTGTAGGTAGTGCAGTTATATATGTAGTTAGTGTAGTTATATCTTTCGTTAGTGTAGTTATATCTGTAGTTAGTGCAGTTATATATGTAGTTAGTGTAGTTATATCTGTGGTTAGTGTAGTTATATCTGTGGTTAGTGTAGTTATATCTGTGGTTAGTGTAGTTATATCTGTAGTTAGTGCAGTTATATATGTAGTTAGTGTAGTTATATCTGTGGTTAGTGTAGTTATATCTGTGGTTAGTGTAGTTATATCTGTGGTTAGTGTAGTTATATCTGTCGTTAGTGTAGTTATATCTGTAGTTAGTGCAGTTATATATGTAGTTAGTGTAGTTATATCTGTGGTTAGTGTAGTTATATCTGTCGTTAGTGTAGTTATATCTGTGGTTAGTGTAGTTATATCTGTAGTTAGTGTAGTTATATCTGTAGTTAGTGTAGTTATATATGTAGTTAGTGTAGTTATATCTGTAGTTAGTGTAGTTATATCTGTGGTTTGTGTAGTTATATCTGTGGTTAGTGTAGTTATATATGTAGTTAGTGCAGTTATATCTGTAGTTAGTGTAGTTATATCTGTGGTTAGTGTAGTTATATCTGTAGTTAGTGTAGTTATATCTGTAGTTAGTGCCATTATATCTGTAGTTAGTGTAGTTATATCTGTAGTTAGTGTAGTTATATCTGTAGTTAGTGTAGTTATATCTGTAGTTAGTGTAGTTATATCTGTAGTTAGTGTAGTTATATATGTAGTTAGTGTAGTTATATCTGTGGTTAGTGTAGTTATATCTGTAGTTAGTGTAGTTATATCTGTAGTTAGTGCAGTTATATCTGTAGTTAGTGTAGTTATATCTGTGGTTAGTGTAGTTATATCTGTAGTTAGTGTAGTTATATATGTAGTTAGTGTAGTTATATCTGTAGTTAGTGTAGTTATATCTGTAGTTAGTGTAGTTATATCTGTAGTTAGTGTAGTTATATCTGTAGTTAGTGTAGTTATATCTGTAGTTAGTGTAGATATATGTAGTTAGTGTAGTTATATATGTAGTTAGTGTAGTTATATCTGTAGTTAGTGTAGATATATGTGGTTAGTGTAGTTATATCTGTGGTTAGTGCAGTTATATCTGTAGTTAGTGTAGTTATATCTGTGGTTAGTGTAGTTATATCTGTAGTTAGTGTAGTTATATCTGTAGTTAGTGTAGTTATATCTGTAGTTAGTGTAGATATATGTGGTTAGTGTAGTTATATATGTAGTTAGTGTAGTTATATATGTAGTTAGTGTAGTTATATATGTAGTTAGTGTAGTTATATATGTAGTTAGTGTAGTTATATATGTAGTTAGTGTAGTTATATCTGTAGTTAATGTAGTTATATCTGTAGTTAGTGTAGTTATATCTGTAGTTAGTGTAGTTATATATGTAGTTAGTGTAGTTATATCTGTAGTTAGTGCAGTTATATCTGTAGTTAGTGTAGTTATATCTGTAGTTAATGTAGTTATATCTGTAGTTAGTGTAGTTATATATGTAGTTAGTGTAGTTATATCTGTAGTTAATGTAGTTATATCTGTAGTTAGTGTAGTTATATCTGTAGTTAATGTAGTTATATCTGTAGTTAGTGTAGTTATATCTGTAGTTAGTGTAGTTATATCTGTAGTTAATGTAGTTATATTTGTAGTTAGTGTAGTTATATCTGTAGTTAGTGTAGTTATATCTGTAGTTAGTGCAGTTATATCTGTAGTTAGTGCTAGTTATATCTAGTAATTAATGTAGTTATATCTGTAGTTAGTGTAGTTATATCTGTAGTTTGTGTAGATGTATGTAGTTCATTCATTCATTCAGTAGCATGTCCTTTGCAGAACCTCGCTCCCATAACAACCTTCCGGAAAACTTCTCGATCACAAGCAAGATGTCCCGCGTCTGATACACCCATCTGGAGATCGTCCGCCACATCCTGCACCCATCTTCTCTTTGGCCTTCCTCTTCCTCTCTTCCCAGGCATATACCCTTCCATTATTGTTCTCTCCAAACTGTCGTGACGTTTCAAGTGACCAAAATACTTCAATTTTCTTTCTTTTATCGTCTTTAATAGCCATCCCTCCTCAATATTCAACTCTTGAAGTATGGATGCATTTGTTCTTTTCTTTACCCAAGATATTCTTAGAACTCGTCTATAACATTTATATTCAAAGGCATGTATGCGCTGTTCAGCTTGTTTAGTAAGTGTCCATGTCTCACAGGCGTATGTTGCAATGGGAAAGATGCATGCTCTTAAAAATCTAATTTTTGTAGTTCTGTCTGTCCCACACCATAATTTATTCATCTGTTTTAGTCTTTGAAGAGCAATGGATAGTCGCCGTTTAATTTCTTTCATTGTGTCACCATTATTCGTAATCAATGACCCAAGATATTCAAAATTTTCCACCACCTCCAATTTTCTCCCATTAATGTATATTTCTTTCTCCATAGTAGTTTTATCTGTATGCATTATCTTAGTTTTTGCTATGTTAAGATATAAGTTGTGATTTTCACTATTCAATTGTGTTGAGGCTATTAGGTTTTCTATGCCATTCTGTGTTGTGGATAGTAATACTGTATCATCAGCATATCGAATCTCTGGTATATCATGACCGCCGATATTTAGGGCATCATATGGCTCCCTGTTTATATCATCTCTTACATTTCTCATTATATTTTCGGCATACAGGTTAAACAAATAGGGTGACAGCACGCAGCCCTGACGGACTCCTTGCTTGATGTCAAACCAATCTGATGTCTCGCCATCTATTCTAACTGCTGCTTGTTGGTCTAGATATAGCATTTTATGAGATGTACTACATGTGAAGGAAAGCCCATATTCCTCATGATTTCCCAAAGATTCTGATGCTATACACAGTCAAATGCCTTTGAATAATCCACAAAACATGAGAATAGGTTTACATTAAATTCTCTGCACTTTTCTATTATTAAACGCATGTTGAATATGTGATCTCTTGTTCCTCTTCCTTGTCTAAATTCAGCTTGAACTACGTTAATCTCTTCCATTTTTTTACTAAGTCTTCGCATTATGACTTTTAGTAGAATTTTACTTGCATGACTTATCAGGGCAACAGTTCTATATTTGGTGCATAATTTCAGGTTGCCCTTTTTTGGTATTGGAATGAAGATAGTTCTCTTCCAATCTTTTGGCTATATACCATATTTCCAAATCTTTGTACATAATGCATGATATATGTGTATGCTTTCTTCTCCTCCTGCTTTAATTAGTTCAGCTGGTATCTCATCACATCCAGGTGATTTACCATTCTTCAGGTTCCTTATAGCCCAAGCAATTTCATCTAATGAGGGTTCAGGTTCTGTCTCTGCTGTCATTGGCTCATGTATCTCATTCATATCCTCACTGTCACTCATATCATACATTCCACTGCAGTACTCCTGCCATCTTTCTAGAATTTGTCTAGATTCTGTTAAGGTATTTCCCATCTTGTCACAGATAACATTCAATTGAGGTTGAACATTTCTTGTCAATAACTTCATTTCCTTGAACATTTCATAATCTCTTCCAGCCTTATGATATTGCTCTATTCTGGTACAGCAATCTTGTATATATTGATTTTTGTCCTTTCTTGTGTTCTTTCTTATTTCTCGAGTTAAAGATTTATACTTCACCCTGCTATCGGATTCATCTCCTTTCTGTTTCAGCTCCCTTCGTTGTTTTATTAATTCTAACGTGTCTGATGTAATCCATGGCTTAAGTTGCTTTTTCTTGGTCGGAATGAAATCTTTGGCTGCAGTTATCAAGATATCTCTAGCTTGTACTGCCAGTTCATCAGGTGTCATTTCTTCTTGTACAGACATCAAGACCCCAAAGCGATTCCTAACTTCTATGTTGTATGTGTCCGGTATTTTTGTGAGATCAAAACGAAGTGGCCTTGGTCCTCGGGTAAGCTTTTTGAGTTTTAATTTCAGATCTGCTTCTAATAACTGATGATCTGTATCACAGTCTGCACTTCGTAGGGTTTTTGCAGATGTTATGCTTGATCTCCATCTTCTTTGTATTAAAATATAATCTATCTGATTTTTGGTAAAACTGTCTGGAGACTTCCATGTGAAGAGTCTTCTTGGATGTTGTTTAAAAAGTGTGTTGGCTATCGTTAACATCATTTTCTGTGCAAAATTCAATTAATTTGTCACCTGCATCATTTCTATTTCCTAATCCAAATTTTCCTAAAACGTGTCTCTCATTTTCAGCTCTTCCTGCACCTACTTTAGCATTAAAATCTCCCATTATTATTGCTATATCATTATGACCAATCTTATTTAATGTGTCTTGTAGTGTGTTGTAAAAATCTTCAATTTCGTCCTCCTCTGCTGTTGAAGTAGGTGCATATATCTGTATGAGAGTTGTGTTTTTTGGACGGCCTTTAAGTCTAATAGTGAGGATTCTATCACTAACTGGATTATATCCCATTAAAGCTTTTGCAGTTGTCTTATCTAAACAAAATGCCACTCCACTCTGGCCTCCGACATCTCTACCAGAATAAATAAAAATACTTCCATTTTCAGTTGTAAAATGTCCCTTGCCGCTCCAGCGATGTTCACTAATTCCTAAAATGTGAATGTTTAACCTCTCAATCTCATCACACACTACTTTAAGCTTTCCCTCATACAAACTTCTCACATTCCACGTTGCCATTCTCACTCTGTTTCTTAGTCTGACACAGGGGATTTCCTTGGTAACACAGTCAGGATTAACTCCGTCATCACGATTACTAGTACTGGTCCCTGCTTCACACTCTTCCCCAGTGTTATCTGATCTGCCTGGCCTGGGGGTCTCGCCACCAGATCTCTTTCTTATTATGTTTTCTTTCATGGTTGTTATGGTTTCTTGGCAAGTTTTGCAGAAGGTAGTTTGCCGTTGCTTTCCTTCTGGGCAGTGACTGTACTAGTCGGTGGCCAAAGTCATAGTCTCTACTGATGAGATCATCTGCCTATCGCCGCAGAGTGCAGGACCATAACCAACAACAATCTGTCGGCTGCTCTCAGACTCCATACACCAGTTATACATGAAGTTAGTGCAGTTATATATGTAGTTAGTGTAGCTATATCTGTAGTTAGTGTAGTTATATATGTAGTTAGTGCAGTTATATATGTAGTTAGTGCAGTTATATCTGTAGTTAGTGCAGTTATATATGTAGTTAGTGCAGTTATATATGTAGTTAGTGCAGTTATATATGTAGTTAGTGCAGTTATATATGTAGTTAGTGCAGTTATATCTGTAGTTAGTGCAGTTATATCTGTAGTTAGAGCAGTTATATCTGTAGTTAGTGCAGTTATATATGTAGTTAGTGCAGTTATATCTGTAGTTAGTGCAGTTATATATGTAGTTAGTGCAGTTATATATGTAGGTAGTGCAGTTATATATGTAGTTAGTGTAGTTATATATGTAGTTAGTGCAGTTATATATGTAGTTAGTGCAGTTATATCTGTAGTTAGTGCAGTTAAATATGTAGTTAGTGCAGTTATATATGTAGTTAGTGTAGTTATATATGTAGTTAGTACAGTTATATCTGTAGTTAGTGCTGTTATATATGTAGTTAGTGCAGTTATATATGTAGTTAGTGCAGTTATATATATAGTTAGTGTAGTTATATATGTAGTTAGTGCAGTTATATATGTAGATAGTGCAGTTATATCTGTAGTTAGTGCAGTTAAATATGTAGTTAGTGCAGTTAAATATGTAGTTAGTGCAGTTATATATGTAGTTAGTGCAGTTATATATGTAGTTAGTGTAGTTATATATGTAGTTAGTGCAGTTATATCTGTAGTTAGTGCAGTTATATATGTAATTAGTGTAGTTATATATGTAGTTAGTGCAGTTATATATGTAGTTAGTGCAGTTATATATATAGTTAGTGTAGTTATATATGTAGTTAGTGCAGTTATATATGTAGATAGTGCAGTTATATCTGTAGTTAGTGCAGTTAAATATGTAGTTAGTGCAGTTAAATATGTAGTTAGTGCAGTTATATATGTAGTTAGTGCAGTTATATATGTAGTTAGTGTAGTTATATATGTAGTTAGTGCAGTTATATCTGTAGTTAGTGCAGTTATATATGTAATTAGTGTAGTTATATATGTAGTTAGTGCAGTTATATATGTAGTTAGTGCAGTTATATATGTAGTTAGTGTAGTTATATATGTAGTTAGTGCAGTTATATATGTAGTTAGTGCAGTTATATCTGTAGTTAGTGCAGTTAAATATGTAGTTAGTGCAGTTATATATGTAGTTAGTGCAGTTATATATGTAGTTAGTGCAGTTATATCTGTAGTTAGTGTAGTTATATATGTAGTTAGTGCAGTTATATCTGTAGTTAGTGCAGTTAAATATGTAGTTAGTGCAGTTATATATGTAGTTAGTGTAGTTATATATGTAATTAGTGTTGTTTTATCGTTATTTAGTGTAGTTATATCTGTAATTAGTGCATGTAGTTTTTGTAGTTATGTCGGTAGTTAGTGTAGTTATATCTCTGTTTGTGTGGCTTGGTGTCTACACAATCTATCACTTTGAACATGGAAGTAAGACACGTCTCGCTTATTTAGTTCTTTACACATATTATCGCTGGAGTGTCTTAACTGTTTTGTTAGTTATTTAAACATCTTGCCACCAGAAAATCTTCCTTATGTGGCTAGTTGTCTACACAATCTGTGGCTGGGAGGTCTGGCTTGTGTGGCTAGTTGTCTACACAATCTGTGGCTGGGAGGTCTGGCTTGTGTGGCTAGTTGTCTACACAATCTGTGGCTAGAAGGTCTTGCTTGTGTGGTTTGTTGTATACACAATCTGTCGCTAAAAGGTCTGGCTTGTGTGGTTAGTTGTCTACACAATGTGTGGCTAGAAGGTTTGGCTTGTGTGGCTAGTTGTCTACACAATCTGTGGCTGGGAGGTCTGGCTTGTGTGTCTTGTTGTCTACACAATCTGTGGCTAGAAGGTCTTGCTTGTGTGGTTAGTTGTCTACACAATCTGTGGCTGGGAGGTCTGGCTTGTATGGTTAGTTGTCTACACAATCTGTGGCTGGGAGGTCTGGCTTGTATGGTTTGTTGTCTACACAATCTGTGGCTGGGAGGTCTGGCTTATGTGGGTAGTTGTCTACACAATCTGTGGCTGGGAGGTCTGGCTTGTATGGTTTGTTGTCTACACAATCTGTGGCTGGGAGGTCTGGCTTATGTGGTTAGTTGTCTACACAATCTGTGGCTAGAAGGTCTTGCTTGTGTGGTTTGTTGTATACACAATCTGTCGCTAAAAGGTCTGGCTTGTGTGGCTAGTTGTCTACACAATCTGTGGCTGGGAGGTCTGGCTTGTGTGGTTTGTTCTCTATGCAATATTTCGCTGGAATGTCGTGAGCTGGTGTGTCTTGAGCTGGGGTGTCTGGAGCTGGGGTGGTCAGACACAAGGTCAAATTTAAAAATAAACAAACAGATAAACACCAGACAGGGTTTCAGTTTGTAGGTACCCGTAAAAGTCAAGGTCACCGGCAGGCTTCCATTGGATGTCCGCCCTTGACCGTCTCTTCTGTCAACACGTGGTGTGTCCAGCAACTGGTCAGATATGAGGTAACCAGCAACAAGCTGCCACTACCAGGACAGTTAGCCAGGTGTGTCCGGCTGGTCGACAACTGAGACTTTCTAACTCACCTGGCAGCCGTGCAGACCCCACAGCTTCTCTCCACCCACCCGCCCCTAGAGGTGGATCTACGACAGGTATAATGTCATAGTTTTCCGGAACCTCGTCGTCTGATTTGTTGGGGATATCAATAACTATATGGCGTGCTGCTAGCAATGACGATCTCCGTGGCCACGGAACTGTTATGGTTGCTGTTGTTGATGTTGTTGTTGTTGCTGTTGTTGTTGTTGCTGTTGTTGTTGCTGTTGTTGTCCAGACTGGTTTTCTCCTGGTTGACGTGCTTGTACTTTGGGATGCTGTTCATAGCGTTGATAAGCGTCCTCTTCACACAGGCCGGCAGCATGAAGTCCTGCAGACAGAGGATTTACAATCAGGTTATTTGAGTGTCTGTCCCTGTTACAATATCCAAGAACATTACTGCTCTGTCCCCATCCTCGGACATCGCCACCACTGTTACAGTATCTAACAACATTGTTGTCCTGTCTCCATCCTCGGACATCGCCACCACTGATACAACATCCAACAACATCACTGTCCTGTCTCCCCAACAACATGTCTGAACCAGCAAACATCGCCTCCACTCTTACAATACCCTACAACATTGCTGTTTTCTCTCCTATCACCAAGCACCACAAATAACACCAAACAAATGATCACAAAGATAAACAAGTGATCAGATGGACTATCACAAGCAGAATTGTAGTTGTTTGCTCGCTTGCTGACTGTTAACTAAAGGGTAGTCCATACATATGCTGCTACATGTAACGTAGTGGACAGAATTGTGTGTGTGGATTAAATTTACTTGTTATTTATGTCCCCAGGTTAAGGACAAGATGTCAACATTGCAGTCCAACTGACCGGTGTAGGAGTTGTACCCACTACCTCGGCATCAGCGCACCGGTTTATGATTCTGGTTATGGTGTGAGATGGAGAGCCATGACCGCCCACGGTTATCGGCATGGCACGTGATGATGATTTTTATATTGAACAGTCATATTGACGTAGAAGGCCTGGTTCGTGGAAGAAGGGTCAAGGTTCAGGGGTCATTGGTCAACCAGCACAGCGATGGACACTGTTGCAGACACCTTATCCACTAGGGGTCAGGGGTCAGGGGTCATTGTTCGACCTTAACAGCGATGGACACTGCTGCAAACACCTTATGCACTAGGGTGTAAGGCGCAAGTGACATGGCACGAAATCTAGACACGTTTCGTGTATAATGTTACTTTTCTGTTGTACACACGTTTAATTGTCAATCCACATACATAGAGTAATGTTTTATCTTGTGTGTACACACGTTTAATTGTCAATCCACATACGTAATGTATTATCTTGTGTGTGTGTGTGTGTGTGTCTCTCTCTCTCATCAATGTTCCTCTTGTGCCTTGCGGTGTCGAGGTGAAGTATAAACTTCGTGAGAGTGCCCGATTATGGGCTTCAAATATCGATATTCCCATGGACTCTGCTATTCCCTCCATCCAACGTTTACGTGGTCCGCCTCTTCCTCTGTTTCCATCTGGTCTGTTGTGGTATACAAAAACGTCTCTACTAACATCCGTCTATAGATGCCCTTTAAAACATTACTAATCCCAAATAATTACTGTTAAGTACCTTACTTTCGGGAAAAGAAAATAGAGAAAAACTAACCCGTAGGGTAGCTTAATTTATTTGGCCTTAGTTGGTTCACGTACCTAGCAAGACCGGAACTGATTGTAAAACAAAGACTCTTTGTAGCCATTTTTGGTCAGTGCAACACAAAGAGCGGACATGCAAAAGTTTTCCCGTGTGGGAAAAGGCATTTTTGCCTTAAAACCCATCATTCTCTGCAGCCATTGGTATGTTAAAATCTACATTATTAATACGTATTTATGTATTACATATACCAGTATGTTTAATTAAGAATTAGTTAGAATGATAATTCAACAATTCTTGTAAACTGGGGTCTGATAAATTTTGACCGCTGAGCGCCATGTGGGTGCCACGCTGTAATTTTTCCTATGTGTTACAATTTCAAATTCCTATGTTAAAACTTCTATGCATTGTGAACTATATCTCACTATCTATGCTTAGAAATCTGCAAATAATCTATGTACTATAGAGATTGAACTCTAAAAGACATTTTCAAAGATACAATTTCTCCATGTGGAAGCAGACTTTTGAGTACACATTGTATGAACATACTTCATAGTAGAGAACTTGTTTCTGCTAAATTCTAATCTGTAACTTGGAACTATAGTGCTAAATTATAGTACAATCCTTTTGTTAACAGATTAGTAACCACTCAGCATGAGTGATGAACATATAATCATTTCATAAAATAGTGCTAGGGAATTGCCATGTTTGAGAATATAAATTCAAGAACAAAGACAGTAAACGCTTGATATAACTGAATGTTCGGATAGGATGTGCCTTCAATCCTGCATCACCTCACTGTAGTAGGAACAGAAGCGAAGATTGATGTGAATAAATTGCTTGCAATATTCAAAAGACTGGACCATGCGGCATAAGTTATTCTAATAAATACACTCCGAATAATAGCAGTAATTGGCAAAATATATCACAGCGGTCACTATCCTTATACTGCTGTAAGCAGTGGGGGAAAACAATGTATGTTTTAGTTATGGATTAACCCCATGAGGAAATCCAAAAACATAGGCTCCTTGCATCATCATTATGATTAATTATTATGTATGATTATCATGTACTTAATATCAGAGAAATGGATGTTTGTTTTCTCTGTTATGAGAATTTTTCTCTGTCCTGATTGTTACTCTTTACTGTGGAATTACACATTGTAATGTGATTCCTGTGGAAACATGAGATGATGTAGGAAACCTGTGTATGTCAGTGCTTAAGAAGATAATGTTGAATAGCCTTGGTCTAATGCTGATTATAGTGCCGGAAGGAAGACCCAGCATTAGAAACCACAGAGATTATGTGTAGGCTTATCTCTTCAAGTAGAGAGAGAGAGGCAATATCAACATGTTCGGATGGACAGAATGGCTTCGCTCATCAAATAGTTCCCAGTAACAATCTCAACAAAACATAGAGTGAAAAGATACCTCACTCACTATTAGAGTCAGAATGGCTCTACACCAAGCAACGAGGGACAGTGGAACGTGGACACCCACTCCTTTCCCCTTCTCCTCTTGTTGGTTGTACTTTTGTTTGTAATGATGTCATAACCATGTTAACATAACACAGTAGGTTAATGCTCGTGTTGTATTCTTGTCATCCCTTTTCTATAGAAGAGAAGCAAGTGGTGGTTGAATTTGGTGGGACTGCGTTGCCTCCCATATCCACTGGAAAATGGGTCAACAGCCAGTAAAGGATAAATGACAACCTGTCCTAAAACAGTCTGGGCCAACACAACCACGTTTACTGCTGCAATCATAAGCTGCAAACACCAGCAAAAGACCAATTCGAAGAAAACTGACAACGTTGCGGATGAAGTCCTACTCCAGTAGGAATTTCCAGGATGGACTTCAGTATCTAATAATCTACAAAGATGAAGATCAACAAAGTAACTAACAACAGTGTATCGTCTGCTTTACTTCTGAGAAGGTACCACCTATGGCCTCATCATTCAACCAATTCAGTGAAACTATGGGACAATCCTACTACAAGTTACTAAAACTAGCAACAGTGAAAACCCTTCAACTGTTGGTTGGATTACCAAGTTGATATCCAACAATAGATAAGCCTTCGAAAGAAAAGTCACAGAGCAGCAAGTCAACATAAGGTTAGAGGCACCCAACACCAAGTTCTAGAATACTAACACCAACTCAAACAAATGGGAAGAGACATTGAAACCACAGAAGCCAGTACAACCAAGGTACCAACTGAAAACCATAACTACACCAGATTACCTGAAGGATCCAAAACCTGAACACCATCAAGAAGACCATATGAAAGCAGCTAGCGGAGTAAATGCCTTTACGCCTGCAACCAAAGAAAGCATCTGATGGCTTGCAACCCTAGTTATGTGTGGAAAGTAATATTCTTCAGTTCCATGCAGCAGAATCCTGGAAATATTTCCAGATGAACCAATGAATAACAAGCAGCATTGTATGTCTACACTGAAATGAAAATACTGAATCAGAACTCTGTGCTGGTCCCATGTCAGCCTAAATGCCAACAACTGTGGAATAGGGTATAGACTGGTGACTAGGTGGGTGAAACCTCTGTGTAAGCCAATTTGGTATTCGGATATTATAAGCCGAGAAGCTGAATGGACGTCGACTTTTCATCAGCCCTGATGATAAAAGGAATTACCTTCTGCCGAGCTTAAGTGGAACTCCTGAAGTATGACCAACCTGAGGCTCCAAATTGTCACAAAGGCACCGAGCCATTCGCAACAGAAGATTCGTGAATTCAGCCCCAATGGAGGGGATATGTGGTGAATTTATTTCCTAATATGGATTATAATTACTCAGCATCAATCTTCAGTGGACATTAGAACATGACTGTGAGTATTTATTTCTGTCCCGGATAATTATGAACATTAACTGCTTCACACTGGAGAAGATTACCCACCCGCAATGCCTAAAGGAATACTATAATTAATTAGTAATGATTAGTACCAACTGCTTTTTATATGTGTTTCTTTCTATGCCAGGTATAAGGTAAATAGTGTTATATTTGGTAATGAGGTATAATCAAATGGGGGTTATGTTATGGTATATATATATATATATATATATATATATATATATATATATATATATATATATATATATATATATATATATATATATATATATATATATATATATATATTATTGGCACCTTTCCGTCTTGACAGACGATAGTTTGGTACATTGTGCTTTAAAAAGGCTTAATAACTACGATCCATGGCGGTGGCAAGTGTGGCTGGTAAGGCCAATTCTTGCTGCAAATGTTTGCCCACAGTAGGTGCATGTGAAAACATGGTCACTTCCACCATTTTGCACCATCTTACGTCTCTCACGCTCTGTGTGTGCTTTATCTGCAATCATTTTCTCCTTTGTCTTTATTCCATTTCTGATAGTTGCCCTCCATGCAACACGTTCAGCGGCGACGTGCTCCCAATGTGCATTATCAATGCCTGTATCAATCATGTCCCGCTTACACACATCTTTGTATCGTAGTAGAGGCCGACCCAGAGATCTCCTACCCGTCTGTAATTCACCAAAAAAGATGTCCTTTGGTATTCTACCATCATCCATCCTCCTAAGGTGTCCTATCCATCTAAGTCTACGAAGACTGAGCATGGAATACACCGTCACACAACCTGATCTTTCCAATACTTCAGTATTTGTGATTTTGTCTTGCCACTTAATACCAAGTATTCTTCGCAGACACCGCATATGAAAGCTGTTTAAACGTTTCTCTTGGCGTGAGTAAGTTGTCCAGGTTTCACTGCCATAAAGAAGAGTACTAAGGACACAGGCTTGGTAGACGAGGACTTTTGTTTTGGCTTATATATCTCGTATCTCGTACATCTCGTATATCTCGTACAATATATATAGTATTTTGACACCAACTCATTATTTTATGTATGAGAATTGTAAAGGGTGTCAGAAACAACTGTTTTATATGTTGGGTTTTCTGCACTTAGACCAATGTTGTGCTTTTATCTAAGTAAAATAAGTCAAGTTAGCAGAACCAATTTGTGTTTGTTGTGTTGTTGGTAATAACATTGTTGTTTTCTTGGGGCACAGGGGGTAAATGTGTGTTGATAATGCAAATCATTCCCATGCCTGTCATGAAATTCAATAAGACTATTACACTTTCATGTATGTAACTCCAGATCTTGATTTAATACTTGAACTGTTTGTCGAAAATTTGGTGATGTGTACATCAAGTAAATGTGGTGTTCACCAGTGGTTGTTTATATGTTGGGAACAATCAATGTCTTCTAGCACTAGATAAACTTTAGAGGGTGATAAGTGGGAATGGAGAAGTACTCATAAATACAGCTATGAACAGGAGGGAAGTATTTTCCTTCATGTGTTTAGGGTAGAATTGCATAGAGTAATGTAATATCTTGTGTGAACATACGTTTAATTTTCAATCCACATACGTAATGTATTATCTTCTCTCTCTCTCTCTCTCTCTCCTCTCTCTCTCTCTCTCTCTCTCTCTCTCTCTCTCTCTCTCTCTCTCTCTCTCTCTCTCTCTCTCTCTCTCTCTCTCATCATGTTCCTCTTGTACCTTACGGTGTCGAGGTGAAGTATAAACTTCGTGAGAGTGCCCGATTATGGGCTTCATATATCGATATTCCCATGGACTCTGCTATTCCCTCCATCCAAAGTTTTCGTGGTCGGCCTCTTCCTTTGTTTCCATCTGGTCTGTACATCATTGCTTGTTGTGGTATGCTGTTGACTGGTAACCTACTTGCATGGCCAAACCATTTGACTTGCTGCTTTCTAATAAAATCTAGTGCTGCTTTAACCCCCACTTTAGTCCTGATTTCTTCATTTCTGATCTTATCTCTTCTTGATACGTTGAGTATTCTTCTCAGGAACCTCATTTCTGTTGTTGTGATTTTTCTTTTCTCTTTTTCTGTCATTGTCCAGGTTTGGCATTGGTAGCATAGAGTTGGTAGGAAGAGTGTGTTGTAAAGTGCTTTCTTAGTAGTTACTGATACATGTTTGTTCTTTAGTATTGGTGCCATTTGTCCAATGAGTTGATTTGCCTTATTGCACCTATTTTCGATCTCGTCTTCTGATCTGCCATTTGATGATATTATACTTTCCAGGAACTTGAAACTCTTCACTTGTTTCAAGGGATGTTCGTTTAGGTGAATTGTTGTTGTTTGTTCTTCTTTAGTTATAGTCATTAACTCTATTTTGCTTGTGCTAATTTTCATGTTGCGTTCCCTACAAATTTCGTTTAGACTGTTCATCTGGTCTTGTAATTCAGCTTCTGATTTTGCTATTAGTGCTTGGTCGTCCGCAAACAGGAGTTCTCTAATGGTTAGATTTGCAGATGGTTCTTCTTCTGTGTTCTCGTCATGCGGTATTCTTGCTGTCTCTGCTTGGCTGGTTTCTTTACATATGTTGTCTATATATGTTACTAGCTGACCCGGCCCGGCTTCGCCCAGTCCCTGGTGGGGAGCATCTCATTTAATTCATATAAGTAGTCATATAAGTTCTCGTTCCCGTTACCGACTGTCTGTCTGTCTGTCTGTCTGTCTGTCTGTCTGTCTGTCTGTCTGTCTGTCTGTCTGTCTGTCTGTCTGTCTGTCTGTCTGTCTGTCTGTCTGTCTGTCTGTCTGTATGTCTGTCTTTCTGTCTGTCTTTCTGTCTGTCTGTCTGACCCGGCCCGGCATCGCCCAACTCCTGGTGTGGAGCATCTCATTTAATTCATATAAGTAGTCATATAAGCTCCCGTTCCCGTTCCCGACTATCTATCTGTCTGTCTGTCTGTCTATATGTCTGTCTGTCTGTCTGTCTGTCTGTCTGATCCGGCCCGGCTTCGCCCAGCCCCTGATGGCGAGCATCTCATTTAATTCATATAAGTAGTCATATAAGTTCCCGTTCCCGACTGTCTGTCTGTCTGTCTGTCTGTCTGTCTGTCTGTCTGTCTGTCTGTCTGTCTGTCTGTCTGTCCGTCCCTCCCTCTCTGTCTGTCTGTCTGTCTGCCTGTCTGTCTAATCATTTATTGGTTGCAGTTAGAACAACCTTAGATAAACGAAGACCAACTTACAAAAAGCATTAGAAAGAACACTTGAAAGATCTTTACATCTTCCCCCAACAATTAACTTGGGTAAATGGAGCGGCGGCAGCAGCATCAGCAGAAGAAGGAAAAGGAGGAGTAGACAACTGCAGCGAAAAGGTGGGTCTGTCTATCTATCTGACCCGGCGTGGCTTCGCCCAGCTCCTGGCGGGTAGCGTCTCATTAAATTCATACAACAAAAAAAGTAACTTAAAAGAATGTCCTTCCACACACCATCCATTATTTTTAATGAAAACTCTTTCTAATCACCTGCATGACTACAGTAACTTCTTAAGCAAAAAAAAGATGAGTTACAATGATATGCATTGTGCATTATTTTTATGAAAACTTTGAAAATGCCTTACAGATTGTATCATTATTTATTATAACTCATATGCCGGTACATAACTATGGACAAAGAGTTTATAAATCTTTGAAAACGATGCCACAATATGACTATAAGTTATACAGAAAAGTTATGCCCCTTGAAATAACTTTTACAGAGTTAGGTCCCCTGAGATATATGAAATTATAATGAAAAATGAAATAATACTGAGTAAGCAGGCGATTTCACACTAAAAAAATATCACAGTTGGCAGCTCTGGAATGAAAGGAAGGAAGGGTTCTGAGTGTCCTCCAATTGCTCTCACTATGCATTCACTGTTGTTGTATAAACTTCTACATAGGTTTGTTAGATGTGTACTCACTCCATATTGTTTAAGGATTTCCCACAATTTGTTTCTATCTACTCTACCGAATGCCTTCTCTTGGTCGACAAAGGCTAAGTAGAGTGTTTCATTGAATTCGATTGATTTTTCTATAAGTTGTCTAAGAGCAAAAATTGCATCTGTGCATCTTTGTTTTTCCTAAATCCAAGTTGTGTTTTGCTTAGCTGGGGTTCTAAAGTAGTTCGTAATCCTTTTTTCAAGAATTTTGCAAAATATTTTCCCAGTATGACTCAACAGTGAAATGCCTCTGTATAGTGTGCAGTCTCTTTTGCTGCCTTTGTTTTTCCAAATTGGGATAATTATGGCGTTTTCCCAGTCTCGTGGTGGCTGTTGTTCTACCCAAACATGATTGAATAGTCTATGTCGCCAAGCTGTTCCTACTTCTCTTGCTGATTTAATTAGTTCATTTGGTATTTCATCCTGTCCTGGTGATTTGTTCAATGGGGCTAATCTGATGGCTTCTATAATTTCTTCTTTTAGTATGTCTGGTTCTAGTTCTTCGGTGACATCTGTGTAGGTCTCTTGAATTCCTATGACATCTGATGGGATGTTGAGAAGTTGTTCGAAATACTGCTTCCATCGTATTAGGATTTGTTTTTGTTCACTTATTGGTTCACCATTTTCGCTGTTAATTTCAGTTGGATCAAATGGTTCTCCTCTGACTCGCATTGCACCTATCTTTTTGTAGAAGTTTCTAGTTGCCTCCTTGTAGTTTTTATTTAGGGTTTCTCCATAATCTTCCCAGCCTTTTTGTTTTTCCCTCTTTACTATTCTATTCATATGTCTTCTCGCTATTCTATATTCTATGCGATCACATTCCTGTTTGCTCTTCAACCACTGTTTATATTTTTCCTTTTTGTCTTTTACCGCTTTCTTTACTTCTGCGTTCCACCAACTTGTTATTTTCTTTATCCGTGATTTGCGTTTTTTCGTGGTTTCACATGTTATTTTTGCAGTATTTAAAATGCTTGATTTGAACATCTCCCATTCTTCTTCCACTGTTTTTCTCTCTGTAGGTAATTTATCTTGTGTGTACACACGTTTAATTGTCAATCCACATACTTAGAGTAATGTATTATCTTGTGTGTACATAAGTTTGATTGTCAATCTAAATAGATTATTGTATTATCTTGTGTGTACACACGTGGAATTTGTCAATCCACATAGATTATTGTATTAAATTGTGTACACACGTGAATTTGTCAATCTACATAGATTATTGTATTAAATTGTGTACACACGTGAATTTGTCAATTTACATAGATTATTGTATTAAATTGTGTACATACGTGGGTTTGTCAATCTACATAGATTATTGTATTATCTTTTGTGTACACACGTTTGATTGTCAGTTTACATAGAATATTGCATTATCATGTGTGTACACATGTGGGATTGTAAATCTACATTGATTATTTTATTGTCTTGTCTACACAAGTTTAATTGTCAGTACATATGTTATTATTTTATCTTTTGTGTACATACTTTTGAGTGTCAATCTACATATATTACCACATCGTTTTGAGTACACATGTGATTATGGATCTTCAAGGGTGAAACAACACCACATACCTCAAAAGTATTCACTAAAAGATTTGTCAGCTGTGTGGGACAATACTTGGTGAACGGCAGCTTCAAACAGTCCAGTATCTTGATTGTAAACCTGAGAACCAGAAGAGAATTACAAGGTGTTTGAGAGGTGGGTGGTGTCATGTACAGGTGTTATACAGGTAGGTGGTGACATGTACAGGTGGTATACAGGTGGGTGGTGACATGTACAGGTGTTATACAGGTGGGTGATGATTTGTACAGGTGTTAAACAGGTGGTGATGACATTACAGGTATTAGACAGGTGGTGATGACATTACAGGTATTAGACAGGTGGTGATGACATTACAGGTATTAGACAGGTGGTGATGACATTACAGGTGTTAGACAGGTGGTGATGACATTACAGGTGTTTGACAGGTAGTGATGACATTACAGGTGTTAGACATGTGGTGAGGACATTACAGGTGTTAGACAGATGGGATGACATTACAGGTGTTAGACAGGTGGTGATGACATTACAGGTGTTACACAGGTGGTGATGACATTACAGGTGTTAGACAGTTGGTGATGACATTACAGGTGTTAGACACATGGTGATGACATTACAGGTGTTAGACAGGTAGTGATGACATTACAAGTATTAGACAGTTGGTGATGAAATTACAGGTATTAGACAGATGGTGATTACATTACAGGTATTAGACAGATGGTGATGACTTTAGAGGTATTAGACAGGTAGTGATGACATTACAGGTATTAGACAGGTGGTGATGACATTACAGGTATTAGACAGGTAGTGATGACATTACAGGTGTTAGACAAGTGGTGATTACATTACAGGTGTTAGACAGTTGGTGATGACATTACAGGTGTTAGACAAGTGTTGATGACATTACAGGTATTAGACAGGTGGTGATGACATTACAGGTATTAGACAGGTGGTGATGACATTACAGGTATTAGACAGGCGGTGATGACATTACAGGTGTTAGACAGGTGGTGATGACATTAAAGGTGTTAGACAGGTGGTGATGACATTACAGGTATTAGACAGATGGTGATGACATTACAGGTGTTTGACAGGTGAGTGGTGACATGTACAGGTGTTAGGTTGCTATTTGAAACTATTGGTAACCGCTCTGCACACACACACACACAGACACACACACACACACACACACACAAATACACATATCTACGATAACCAGACGGACATTGCATGCATTCATGTGTTAGAGAAACAGGCAATAGTCTGGCAGACTTTCATTGGCACCTTTCCGTCGTGACAGACGATAGTTTGTTACATTGTGCTACAAAAAGGCATAATAACTACAACCCATGGCGGTAGCGAATGTCACTGATAAGGCCAATTCGCGCTATAAATGTTCGTCCACAGTGGATGCATGTGAACACGTGGTAATGTTCACCATCACGTACCATCTTACGCCTCATACGCTCAGTGTGTGACTTATCTGCAATCATTTTCTCCGGTGACTTTATTCCATTTCTGATATTTACCCTCCATGAAACACGTTCAGTGGCAACATGCTCCAAATGTGTATTTTCAATGCCTGTATCAATCATGTCCCTCTTACACACATCTTTGTATCGTAGTAGAGGCCGACCCTGAGATTTCTTGCCCATCTGTAATTCACAACAACAACAAAAAAAGAGATCTTCTTTGGTATTCTACCATCATCCATCCTCCTAACATGTCCTATCCATCTAAGTCTACGAAGGCTGAGCATGGAACACACCGTCGCACAACCTGATCTTTCCAATACTTCAGTATTTGTGATTTTGTCTTGCCACTTAACAACAAGAATTCTTCGCAGACACCGCATATGAAAGCTATTTAAACGTTTCTCTTGGTGTGAGTAAGTTGTCCAGATTTCACTGCCATAAAGAAAAGTACTAAGGACACAGGCTTGCTAGACAAGGACTTTTGTTTTAGCAGTAAGCTTCCTGTTCTCCCAGACTCTTTTTGTTAACCTGTTCATTGTTGTTGCTGCCTTACCAATCCTGATGTTGATTTCCTGATCTAGGGATAATTTGCTACTTACCTCTGATCCTAGATATGTAAAATGGTCTACTATCTCCAGTTCGGCGTCGTCAATAAAGATTGATGGTACCCCATGTGCACCTTGTGACATAATCTGTGTCTTCTTTTTGCTAATTGTTAAACCAAATTCAGAACAAGGATTGGAGAATGCAGATAGTAGACATTGTAATTCTTCCTCAGATTGGGTCGTAACTGCAGCATCATCTGCAAAAAGCAACTCTCTGATCAGTACCATCCTAATTTTGGTCTTGGCCTTCAATCTTTGAGCATCGTAGAGGCCGCCACCAGAGCGTGAGTGAATGTATATACCACCATCCTGATCACGAAAGGCATATTTCAATAGAAGTGAAAAGTATATTCCAAAGAGGGTGGGGGATAGTACACAACCTTGCTTAACTCCACTCTTGATTTCAAACTCTTCAGAAGTTGCACCATCAAACTTGATTATACCCTTCATGCCTGTGTGGAACGATTCCACAATGGACAGAAGAGTTGGTGGGCAGCCAATCGTCTTTAGTGCCTTGAGCAGAACCTCACGAGTAACCAAAACAAATGCCTTTGTGAGGTCGATGAAGGCAATATACAGTGGTTGATTCTGTTCACGGCATATTTCTTGCATTTGTCGCAGTGAGAATATCATATCAATGGTAGACCGGTTCTGTCGGAAGTCGCACTGTGGTTCGGGGTAGACTTGATCTCCCAGGACTTGAAGTCTGTGCAGGACAATTCTAGCAAATACTTTCCCAACAATACACAGAAGTGACTTCACACAATATATTATAGCAATGTCCATGATTTATATAGGCATGTTGTAGCTGAATGGTCTTTAATATACAGATGATAGCCGGGTGGACATTTATATACACAGATGATAGCCGGGTGGACATGTATATACACAGATGATAGCCTGGTGGACATATATATACACAGATGATAGTAGGGTGGACATGTATATACACAGATGATATATGGGTGGACATATATATACACAGATGATAGCCGGGTGGACATGTATATACACAGATGATATATGGGTGGACATATATATACACAGATGATAGCCGGGTGGACATGTATATACACAGATGATATATGGGTGGACATATATATACACAGATGATCGCCGGTTGGACATTTATATACACAGACATTAGCCGGATGGAAATTTATATACACGGACATTAGCCGGATGGACATGTATATACACAGATGATCGCCGGGTGGACATTTATATACACAGACATTAGCCAGATGGACATTTATATACACGGACATTAGCCGGATGGACATTTATATACACAGATGATAGCCGGGTGGACATGTATATACACAGATGATAGCCTGGTGGACATATATATACACAGATGATAGTAGGGTGGACATGTATATACACAGATGATATATGGGTGGACATATATATACACATATGATAGCCGGGTGGAAATGTATATACACAGATGATATATGGGTGGACATATATATACACAGATGATAGCCGGGTGGACATGTATATACACAGATGATATATGGGTGGACATATATATACACAGATGATCGCCGGTTGGACATTTATATACACAGACATTAGCCGGATGGACATTTATATACACGGACATTAGCCGGATGGACATGTATATACACAGATGATCGCCGGGTGGACATTTATATACACAGACATTAGCCAGATGGACATTTATATACACGGACATTAGCCGGATGGACATTTATATACACGGACATTAGCCGGATGGACATTTATATACACGGACATTAGCCGGATGGACATTTATATACACGGACATTAGCCGGATGGACATTTATATACACAGATGATCGCCGGGTGGACATTTATATACACAGACATTAGCCGGATGGACATTTATATACACGGACATTAGCCGGATGGACATTTATATACACAGATGATCGCCGGGTGGACATTTATATACACAGACATTAGCCGGATGGACATGTATATACACGGACATTAGCCGGATGGACATGTATATACACGGACATTAGCCGGATGGACATTTATATACACAGATGATCGCCGGGTGGACATTTATATACACAGACATTAGCCGGATGGACATTTATATACACGGACATTAGTCGGATGGACATTTATATACACAGATGATCGCCGGGTGGACATTTATATATACAGACATTAGCCGGATGGACATTTATATACACGGACATTAGCCGGATGGACATTTATATACACAGATGATCGCCGGGTGGACATTTATATACACAGACATTAGCCGGATGGACATGTATATACACGGACATTAGCCGGATGGACATGTATATACACGGACATTAGCCGGATGGACATTTATATACACAGATGATCGCCGGGTGGACATTTATATACACAGACATTAGCCGGATGGACATTTATATACACGGACATTAGCCGGATGGACATTTATATACACAGATGATCGCCGGGTGGACATTTATATACACAGACATTAGCCGGATGGACATGTATATACACGGACATTAGCCGGGTGGACATGTATACACTTACTATAGCTACATGAGCATTCACATGACGTGTGTATGTAAGTGTGTATGTGCGTGTCTGTGTATATGTGTTTGTGTGTATGGTGTAAGTGTATATGTGTCTGTCCACATATGAGTGCGTGGTTTGTTGTTCAGGACAAATAGAACCCGTCCTAATACTAGGCGCGTCCACCGGGTGGCGGGTGGTGGGGTGGCCTCTAGATATCTTATCTAGGGATTAACTGTGAATATGTTAAATAAGCAGCCGTGGAACAACACTGGCAGTGGTCACTGACAGGAGGCGAGTTAGTTGGTGAGGCAGATATCTCAGTAAAATACAGGAGGCGAGTTAGTTGGTGAGGCAGATATCTCAGTAAAATACAGGAGGCGAGTTAGTTGGTGAGGCAGATATCTCAGTAAAATACAGGAGGCGAGTTAGTTGGTGAGGCAGCTATCTCAGTAAAATACAGGAGGCGAGTTAGTTGGTGAGGCAGATATCTCAGTAAAATACAGGAGGCGAGTTAGTTGGTGAGGCAGATATCTCAGACAGGATGCGAGTTAGTTGGTGAGGCAGATATCTCAGTAAAATACAGGAGGCGAGTTAGTTGGTGAGGCAGCTATCTCAGTAAAATACAGGAGGCGAGTTAGTTGGTGAGGCAGATATCTCAGTAAAATACAGGAGGCGAGTTAGTTGGTGAGGCAGATATCTCAGTAAAATACAGGAGGCGAGTTAGTTGGTGAGGCAGATATCTCAGTAAAATACAGGAGGCGAGTTAGTTGGTGAGGCAGCTATCTCAGTAAAATACAGGAGGCGAGTTAGTTGGTGAGGCAGATATCTCAGTAAAATACAGGAGGCGAGTTAGTTGGTGAGGCAGATATCTCAGTAAAATACAGGAGGCGAGTTAGTTGGTGAGGCAGATATCTCAGTAAAATACATCGAGACTCAATGAGTAAGAGGCCCCAAGCATTACCTTGCCCCCCACCCACCCACCCCCACCCCTTTATTTGGGGTGGGGGGGGGTTGCTATATAGCACAGTTTTTTGTTAGGCAAATGCTATTGGAGTCAACACACACCGGCGGAGGTCAAGAGGGAAGCACTGATGTATTTATCCCTAGTTAAACATGCTTCGCACTAAGTCACACAGACAACTTCCCACATCATAACGAGGCAGTCTTCATTTTTGGCCATATTATGAGAACACAACTGGAATATTTTGTGACAACTAGAAAATTTGTGGAAAGAGAGATAGAGGAAGACAGCGAGAGAAAATTCTTGGCAGTCTTGTGTCATGGCACGGAAGGGAGTCAGCACACGAACTAATCCATAATGTTGGAGATTGCAAGAAGTGGAGAATCCTAGTGGCCTGGGGCAGCTTCGGTAGCGTGGGGACCAAACGCTCTCCTGCAGACCCCAACAGCAGGGGTTCAATCTGTGCCAATTCCAATTGTAAAACTCAATCTTTCCTGCCAGCTGGACCCAGGCCAACATAGGCACTAGGACATGTCGTAGGTAGCAAAGACTACAGGGGATACCGACTACATCAGCCACCCAGAGCCGAATATTCTATCACATTTATGGGTCAAACATCGTATTCCCTCTGTGCCTTAAGGCATGCAATAGGGACCGTTACTTTCACTGACTGTAGTCGGTTGCCTCGACTTAAATATCACAGCAGTGCTGAAAACCACGCGATGAGACAAAGTAAAATAAGAAGTGAGCGAGCTGTCTCTTGATGCTCCTCGCAGTTTATACCTACAACCCGGTCATGGGACAGTGGCACATGTGTACTCACTAACACTCGACGTCCATTGGGCCAGGGGCACATGTGTACTCACTAACATCCTTCGTCCACTAGGACATGGGCATATGTGTACTCACGAACATCCGACGTCCACTAGGACAGAGGCACATGTGTACTCACTAACATCCGACATCCACTAGGACGGGGCACATGTGTACTCACTAGCATACGACCTCCACTAGGACAGGGCTCATGTGTACTCACTAGCATACGACCTCCACTAGGACGGGGCACATGTGTACTCACTAGCATACGACCTCCACTAGGACAGGGCACATGTGTACTCACTAGCATACGACCTCCACTAGGACAGGGCACATGTGTATTCACTAGCATACGACCTCCACTAGGACGGGGCACATGTATACTCACGAACATCCGACATCCACTAGGACGGGGCACATGTGTACTCACTAGCATACGACATCCACTAGGACGGGGCACATGTATACTCACTAGCATACGACCTCCACTAGGACAGGGCACATGTGTACTCACTAGCATACGACCTCCACTAGGACGGGGCACATGTGTACTCACTAGCATACGACCTCCACTAGGACGGGGCACATGTGTACTCACTAGCATACGACATCCACTAGGACGGGGCACATGTGTACTCACTAGCATACGACCTCCACTAGGACAGGGCACATGTGTACTCACTAGCATACGACCTCCACTAGGACGGGGCACATGTGTACTCACTAACATCCGACGTCCACTAGGACAGAGGCACATGTGTACTCACTAACATCCGACATCCACTAGGACGGGGCACATGTGTACTCACTAGCATACGACCTCCACTAGGACAGGGCACATGTGTACTCACGAACATCCGACGTCCATGACGGCTTCAGTCTTCTGGTCCTCGCTGACCGAGCTGGTGGCGGCCATCTGCTGGGAGAAGGAGGCCAGTTCTTGTTCAGCGCAAGGCTTGTACTCCAGGTAGGCCTGGGCCTCGCACTGCTCGTGGTCCTGGAGATCTGCAACAGCAAGACCACACACATTTGGAGCACTCGGAGCTGTGAGGAGATTTGCAACAGCAAGACCACACACATTTGGAGCACTCGGAGCTGTGAGATTTGCAACAGCAAGACCACACACATTTGGAGCACTCGGAGCTGTGAGGAGATTTGCAACAGCAAGACCACACACATTTGGAGCACTCGGAGCTGTGAGGAGATTTGCAACAGCAAGACCACACACATTTGGAGCACTCGGAGCTGTGAGGAGATCTGCAACAGCAAGACCACACACATTTGGAGCACTCGGAGCTGTGAGGAGATTTGCAACAGCAAGACCACACACATTTGGAGCACTCGGAGCTGTGAGGAGATCTGCAACAGCAAGACCACACACATTTGGAGCACTCGGAGCTGTGAGGAGATCTGCAACAGCAAGACCACACACATTTGGAGCACTCGGAGCTGTGAGGAGATCTGCAACAGCAAGACCACACACATTTGGAGCAGTCGGGGCTGTGAGGAGATTTGCGACAGCAAGACCACACACATTTGGAGCAGTCGGAGCTGTGAGGAGATTTGCAACAGCAAGACCACACACATTTGGAGCAGTCGGAGCTGTGAGGAGATTTGCAACAGCAAGACCACACACATTTGGAGCAGTCGGAGCTGTGAGCAGATTTTCGACAGCAAGACCACACACATTTGGAGCAGTCGGAGCTGTGAGGAGATCTGCGACAGCAAGACCAAACACATTTGGAGCAGTCGGAGGTGTGAGGAGATCTGCGACAGCAAGACCACACACATTTGGAGCACTCGGGTCTGTGAGATCTGCGACAGCAAGACCACACACATTTGGAGCAGTCGGGGCTGTGAGGAGATCTGCGACAGCAAGACCACACACATTTGGAGCACTCGGAGCTGTGAGGAGATTTGCAACAGCAAGACCACACACATTTGGAGCAGTCGGGGCTGTGAGGAGATCTGCGACAGCAAGACCACACACATTTGGAGCACTCGGAGCTGTGAGGAGATTTGCAACAGCAAGACCACACACATTTGGAGCAGTCGGGGCTGTGAGGAGATCTGCGACAGCAAGACCACACACATTTGGAGCACTCGGAGCTGTGAGGAGATTTGCAACAGCAAGACCACACACATTTGGAGCTGTCGGGGCTGTGAGGAGATCTGCGACAGCAAGACCACACACATTTGGAGCAGTCGGATCTGTGAGGAGATCTGCGACAGCAAGACCACACACATTTGGAGCAGTCGGAGGTGTGAGGAGATCTGCGACATCAAGACCACACACATTTGGAGCACTCGGGTCTGTGAGATCTGCGACAGCAAGACCACACACATTTGGAGCAGTCGGGGCTGTGAGGAGATCTGCGACAGCAAGACCACACACATTTGGAGCACTCGGGGCTGTGAGATCTTCGACAGCAAGACCACACACATTTGGAGCAGTCGGGGCTGTGAGATCTGCGACAGCAAGACCACACACATTTGGAGCACTCGGGGCTGTGAGATCTGCGACAGCAAGACCACACACATTTGGAGCACTCGGGGCTGTGAGCAGATCTGCGACAGCAAGACCACACACATTTGGACCAGTCAGGGCTATGTCGGTATGTGATGCATGTCGGTGGCACAGAGAATGTGACGTGTGGGCCCTCCAACAACTGGTGTCATATTATTGTCAGCACTGTCATTCAACAACTCGTGTCTCTGTGTTATCAGCTCTGCCATCATAACCCCGTGTCACTGTGTTGTCAGCTCTGTCATCATAACCCCGTGTCACTGTGTTGTCAGCTCTGTCATTCAACAACTCGTGTCTCTGTGTTATCAGCTCTGCCATCATAACCCCGTGTCACTGTGTTGTCAGCTCTGTCATCATAACCCCGTGTCACTGTGTTGTCAGCTCTGTTATTCAACAACTCGTGTCTCTGTGTTATCAGCTCTGCCATCATAACCCCGTGTCACTGTGTTGTCAGCTCTGTCATCATAACCCCGTGTCACTGTGTTGTCAACTCTGTCATTCAACAACTCGTGTCTCTGTGTTATCAGCTCTGTCATCATAACCCCGTGTCACTGTGTTGTCAGCTCTGTCATCATAACCCCGTGTCACTGTGTTGTCAGCTCTGTCATCATAACCCCGTGTCACTGTGTTGTCAGCTCTGTCATCATAACCCCGTGTCACTGTGTTGTCAGCTCTGTCATCATAACCCCGTGTCACTGTGTTGTCAGCTCTGTCATTCAACAACTCGTGTCTCTGTGTTATCAGCTCTGTCATCATAACCCCGTGTCACTGTGTTGTCAGCTCTGTCATCATAACCCGTGTCACTGTGTTGTCAGCTCTGTCATTCAACAACTCGTGTCTCTGTGTTATCAGCTCTGTCATCATAACCCCGTGTCACTGTGTTGTCAGCTCTGTCATCATAACCCCGTGTCACTGTGTTGTCAGCTCTGTCATCATAACCCCGTGTCACTGTGTTGTCAGCTCTGTCATCATAACCCCGTGTCACTGTGTTGTCAGCTCTGTCATCATAACCCCGTGTCACTGTGTTGTCAGCTCTGTTATTCAACAACTCGTGTCTCTGTGTTATCAGCTCTGTCATCATAACCCCGCGTCACTGTGTTGTCAGCTCTGTCATCATAACCCCGTGTCACTGTGTTGTCAGCTCTGTCATCATAACCCCGTGTCACTGTGTTGTCAGCTCTGTCATTCAACAACTCGTGTCTCTGTGTTATCAGCTCTGTCATCATAACCCCGTGTCACTGTGTTGTCAGCTCTGTCATCATAACCCCGTGTCACTGTGTTGTCAGCTCTGTCATCATAACCCCGTGTCACTGTGTTGTCAGCTCTGTCATCATAACCCCGTGTCACTGTGTTGTCAGCTCTGTTATTCAACAACTCGTGTCTCTGTGTTATCAGCTCTGCCATCATAACCCCGTGTCACTGTGTTGTCAGCTCTGTCATCATAACCCCGTGTCACTGTGTTGTCAACTCTGTCATTCAACAACTCGTGTCTCTGTGTTATCAGCTCTGTCATCATAAACCCCGTGTCACTGTGTTGTCAGCTCTGTCATCATAACCCCGTGTCACTGTGTTGTCAGCTCTGTCATCATAACCCCGTGTCACTGTGTTGTCAGCTCTGTCATCATAACCCCGTGTCACTGTGTTGTCAGCTCTGTCATCATAACCCCGTGTCACTGTGTTGTCAGCTCTGTCATTCAACAACTCGTGTCTCTGTGTTATCAGCTCTGTCATCATAACCCCGTGTCACTGTGTTGTCAGCTCTGTCATCATAACCCCGTGTCACTGTGTTGTCAGCTCTGTCATTCAACAACTCGTGTCTCTGTGTTATCAGCTCTGTCATCATAACCCCGTGTCACTGTGTTGTCAGCTCTGTCATCATAACCCCGTGTCACTGTGTTGTCAGCTCTGTCATCAAACCCCGTGTCACTGTGTTGTCAGCTCTGTCATCATAACCCCGTGTCACTGTGTTGTCAGCTCTGTCATCATAAACCCGTGTCCCTGTGTTGTCAGCTCTGTTATTCAACAACTCGTGTCTCTGTGTTATCAGCTCTGTCATCATAACCCGCGTCACTGTGTTGTCAGCTCTGTCATCATAACCCCGTGTCACTGTGTTGTCAGCTCTGTCATCATAACCCCGTTGTCACTGTGTTGTCAGCTCTGTCATCAACAACCCGTGTCTCTGTGTTATCAGCTCTGTCATCATAACCCCGTGTCACTGTGTGTCAGCTCTGTCATCATAACCCCGTGTCACTGTGTTGTCAGCTCTGTCATCAACACCTCGTGTCTCTGTGTTATCAGCTCTGTCATCATAACCCGTGTCACTGTGTTGTCAGCTCTGTCATCATAACCCCGTGTCACTGTGTTGTCAGCTCTGTCATCATAACCCGTGTCACTGTGTGTCAGCTCTGTCATCATAACCCCGTGCACTGTGTTGTCAGCTCTGTCATCATAACCGCCGTGGCCACTGTGTTGTCAGCTCTGTATTCAACAACTCCGTGTCTCTGTGTTATCAGCTCTGTCATCATAACCCCGTGTCACTGTGTTGTCAAGCTCTGTCATTCAACACCTCGTGTCACTGTGTTGTCAGCTCTGTATCATAACCCCGTGTCACTGTGTTGTCAGCTCTGTCATCATAACCCCGTGTGACTGTGTTGTCAGCTTTGTCATCATAACGCCGTGTCACTGTGTTGTCAGCTCTGTCATTCAACAACTCGTGTCTCTGTGTTATCAGCTCTGTCATCATAACCCCGTGTCACTGTGTTGTCAACTCTGTCATTCAACAACTCGTGTCACTGTGTTGTCAGCTCTGTCATCATAACCCCGTGTCACTGTGTTGTCAGCTCTGTCATTCAACAACTCGTGTCTCTGTGTTATCAGCTCTGTCATCATAACCCCGTGTCACTGTGTTGTCAGCTCTGTCATCATAACCCCGTGTCACTGTGTTGTCAGCTCTGTCATCATAACCCCGTGTCACTGTGTTGTCAGCTCTGTCATCATAACCCCGTGTCACTGTGTTGTCAGCTCTGTTATCATAACCCCGTGTCATGTGTTGTCAGCTCTGTCATCATAACCCCGTGTCACTGTGTTGTCAGCTCTGTCATTCAACAACTCGTGTCTCTGTGTTATCAGCTCTGTCATCATAACCCCGTGTCACTGTGTTGTCAACTCTGTCATTCAACAACTCGTGTCACTGTGTTGTCAGCTCTGTCATCATAACCCCGTGTCGCTGTGTTGTCAGCTCTGTCATTCAACACCTCGTGTCGCTGTGTTGTCAGCTCTGTCATCATAACCCCGTGTCACTGTGTTGTCAGCTCTGTCATCATAACCCCGTGTCACTGTGTTGTCAGCTCTGTCATCATAACCCCGTGTCTCTGTGTTATCAGCTCTGTCATCATAACCCCGTGTCACTGTGTTGTCAGCTCTGTTATTCATAACCCGTGTCACTGTGTTATCAGCTCTGTCATCATAAACCCGTGTCACTGTGTTGTCAGCTCTGTCATTCAACAACTCGTGTCTCTGTGTTATCAGCTCTGTCATCATAACCCGTGTCACTGTGTTGTCAGCTCTGTCATTCATACAACTCGTGTCTCTGTGTTATCAGCTCTGTCATCATAACCCCGTGTCACTGTGTTGTCAGCTCTGTCATTCAATAACCCGTGTCTCTGTGTTATCAGCTCTGTCATCATAACCCCGTGTCACTGTGTTGTCAGCTCTGTCATCATAACCCCGTGTCACTGTGTTGTCAGCTCTGTCATTTAAAACCCGTGTCTCTGTGTTATCAGCTCTGTCATCATAACCCCGTGTCACTGTGTTGTCAGCTCTGTCATCATAACCCCGTGTCACTGTGTTGTCAAACTCTGTCATTTAAACCCCGTGTCCTGTGTTGTCAGCTCTGCCATCATAACCCCGTGTCACTGTGTTGTCAGCTCTGTCATCATAACCCGTGTCACTGTGTTGTCAGCTCTGTCATCATAACCCCGTGTCACTGTGTTGTCAGCTCTGCCATCATAACCCGTGTCACTGTGTTGTCACTCTTGTCATTTATAACCCCGTGTCACTGTGTTGTCAGCTCTGTCATCATAACCCCGTGTCACTGTGTTGTCAGCTCTGTCATCATAACCCCGTGTGACTGTGTTGTCAGCTCTGTCATCATAACCCCGTGTGACTGTGTTATCAGCTCTGTCATCATAACCCCGTGTGCACTGTGTTGTCAGCTCTGTCATCATAACCCCGTGTGACTGTGTTATCAGCTCTGTCATCATAACCCCGTGTGACTGTGTTGTCAGCTTTGTCATCATAACCCCGTGTCGCTGTGTTGTCAGCTCTGTCATTCAACAACTCGTGTCTCTGTGTTGTCAGCTCTGTCATCATAACCCCGTGTCACTGTGTTGTCAGCTCTGTCATTCAACAACTCGGGTCTCTGTGTTATCAGCTCTGCCATCATAACCCCGTGTGACTGTGTTGTCAGCTTTGTCATCATAACCCCGTGTCGCTGTGTTGTCAGCTCTGTCATCATAACCCCGTGTGACTGTGTTGTCAGCTCTGCCATCATAACCCCGTGTGACTGTGTTGTCAGCTCTGTCATCATAACCCCGTGTCACTGTGTTGTCAACTCTGTCATTCAACAACTCGTGTCGCTGTGTTGTCAACTCTGTCATTCAACAACTCGTGTCTCTGTGTTATCAGCTCTGCCATCATAACCCCGTGTGACTGTGTTATCAGCTCTGTCATCATAACCCCGTGTCACTGTGTTGTCAACTCTGTCATTCAACAACTCGTGTCTCTGTGTTATCAGCTCTGTCATCATAACCCCGTGTCACTGTGTTGTCAACTCTGTCATTCAACAACTCGTGTCACTGTGTTGTCAGCTCTGTCATCATAACCCCGTGTCACTGTGTTGTCAGCTCTGTCATCATAACCCCGTGTCACTGTGTTGTCAGCTCTGTCATCATAACCCCGTGTCACTGTGTTGTCAGCACTGTCATCTGACACCTTTCTGCTCTTACATGGCATATTATATCAGTATATTGTCAGCTTTATCACGTAGTACACATATGTTGTCAAATGTTACAAGTTATCTTTAAGTTGGCAACTGTCACATGATAAACCTATATTTCAACTTTCACATGTTTTCAATATTTTGTCAACTGCCCCATACATTTCGTGTATTGTCATGTATCAAATGATATCCATCTATTGTCAATAGTCACGTGTTATCGTTGCACTGTTTACTTTCACATGAATAATTAGGGCTGGTGTCACGTTATGTAGTGAAATGTCAGGTGTCACCTTAATTACGTCAAATGTCAAGTGTCACGTTATATAGTCTGCTGTCTTTAACCAGGTCATAGTATTATGGGCAACAGTCATCACTCACAGTGTATGTTGTTACAGATGTTATCTATAACTTTAACCAGTTGATGGTATTACGTGCAATAGTAAACTCTGACAGAGTATGTTGTTAAATATGTTATCTATAACTTTAACCAGTCCATGGCATCAGGCACTACAGTAACCACTCACAGTGTATGTTGTTACAGATGTTATCTATAACTTTAACCAGTCCATGGCATCACACACAACAGTAACCACTCACAGTGTATGTTGCTACAGATGTTATCTATAACTTTAACCAGTCCATGGCATCACACACAACAGTAACCACTCAGAGTGTATGTTGCTACAGATGTTATCTATAACTTTAACCAGTCCATGGCATCACACACAACAGTAACCACTCACAGTGTTTGTTGTTACAGATGTTATCTATAACTTTAACCAGTAAATGGCATCACACAAAACAGTAACCACTCACAGTGTATGTTGTTACAGATGTTGTCCATGGCCTGGCGCCACTTGCCGACGTCCACCAGCAGGTCCAGGTGACGAGTACCCTCCTTAGACTTAGCACACTTGTTGTACAGCTCGTTCAAGCAGGCGAAGGCGTTCTGGATCTTGCCTTCACTGGAACACACAACATGTCACATCCTGTACGTCACACCACGCAACATGTCCAATATTGTACGTCACACCACACCACATGTACAATATTGTACGTCACACATGTACAATATTGCACGTCACACCACACAACATGTACACTATTGTACGTCACACCACACAACATGTCCAATATTGCATGTCACACCACACAACATGTCCAATATTGTTAGTCACACCACACAACATGTCCAATATTGCATGTCACACCACACAACATGTCCAATATTGTTAGTCACACCACACAACATGTCCAATATTGTACGTCACACCACACAACATGTCCAATATTGTACGTCACACCACACAACATGTCCAATATTGTTAGTCACACCACACAACATGTCCAATATTGTTAGTCACACCACACAACATGTCCAATATTGTACGTCACACCACACAACATGTCCAATATTGTTAGTCACACCACACAACATGTCCAATATTGTACGTCACACCACACAACATGTCCAATATTGTTAGTCACACCACACAACATGTCCAATATTGTACGTCACACCACACAACATGTCCAATATTGTACGTCACACCACACAACATGTCCAATATTGCACATCAAACCACACAACATGTCCAATATTGTACATCAAACCACACAACATGTACAATATTGCACGTCACAATACACAACATGTCCAACATTGCACATCAAACCACACAACATGTCCAATATTGCATGTCACACCACACAACATGTCCAATATTGCATGTCACACCACACAACATGTCCAACATTGCACATCAAACCACACAACATGTCCAATATTGCATGTCACACCACACAACATGTCCAACATTGCACATCAAACCACACAACATGTCCAATATTGCATGTCACACCACACAACATGTCCAATATTGCACATCAAACCACACAACATGTCCAATATTGCATGTCACACCACACAACATGTCCAATATTGCATGTCACACCACACAACATGTCCAATATTGCATGTCACACCACACAACATGTCCAATATTGCATGTCACACCACACAACATGTCCAATATTGCATGTCACACCACACAACATGTCCAATATTGCATGTCACACCACACAACATGTCCAATATTGCACATCAAACCACACAACATGTCCAATATTGCATGTCACACCACACAACATGTCCAATATTGCATGTCACACCACACAACATGTCCAATATATTCATGTACACAATCCACACACACATGTCCAATATTGCTGTCACACACACAAACATGTCCAATATTGCACGTCACACCACACAACATGTCCAATATTGCACGTCACACCACACAACATGTCCAATATTGTACGTCACACCACACAACATGTCCAATATTGCACGTCACACCACACAACATGTCCAATATTGTACGTCACACCACACAACATGTACAATATTGTACGTCACACCACACAACATGTCCAATATTGTACGTCACACAACATGTCCAATATGTGATGTCACACCACACAACATGTCAATATTGTATGTCACACCACACAACATGTCCAATATTGCATGTCACACCACACAACATGTCCAATATTGCATGTCACACCACACAACATGTCCAATATTGCACGTCACACCACACAACATGTCCAATATTGCATGTCACACCACACAACATGTCCAATATTGCATGTCACACCACACAACATGTCCAATATTGCAGTCACACCCACACAACATGTCCACATTGCACATCACAACCACACAACATGTCCAATATTGCATGTCACACCACACAACATGTCCAATATTGTTAGTCACACCACACAACATGTCCAATATTGTACGTCACACCACACAACATGTCCAATATTGTACGTCACACCACACAACATGTCCAATATTGTTAGTCACACCACACAACATGTCCAATATTGTTAGTCACACCACACAACATGTCCAATATTGTACGTCACACCACACAACATGTCCAATATTGTTACGTCACACCACACAACATGTCCAATATTGTTCGTCACACCACACAACATGTCCAATATTGTTAGTCACACCACACAACATGTCCAATATTGTACGTCACACCACACAACATGTACAATATTGTTAGTCACACCACACAACATGTCCAATATTGTTAGTCACACCACACAACATGTCCAATATTGTACGTCACACCACACAACATGTCCAATATTGCACGTCACACCACACAACATGTCCAATATTGCATGTCACACCACACAACATGTCCAATATTGTACGTCACACCACACAACATGTCCAATATTGTACGTCACACCACACAACATGTCCAATATTGTACAGTCACACCACACAACATGTACAATATTGCACTGTCACACCACACAACATGTCCAATATTGCACAGTCAACACCACAACATGTCCAATATTGCACGTCACACCACACAACATGTCCAATATTGCACATCACACCACACAACATGTACAATATTGCACGTCACACCACACAACATGTCCAACTATTGCACATCACACCACACAACATGCCAATATTGCACGTCACACCACACAACATGTCCAATATTGCATGTCACACCACACAACATGTCCAATATTGCACGTCACACCACACAACATGTCCAATATTGCATGTCACACCACACAACATGTCCAACATTGCACATCAAACCACACAACATGTCCAATATTGCATGTCACACCACACAACATGACCAAATGCACATCAAACCACACAACATGTCATATTGATGTCACACCACACAACATGTCCAATATTGCACATCAAACCACACAACATGTCCAATTGCATGTCCACCACACAACATGTCCAACATTGCACTCAAACCACACAACATGTCCATATGCATGTCCACACCAATGGTCCAATATTGCACACACACACAACATGTCCAACATTGCACATCAAACCACCAACATGTCCAATATTGCATGTCACACCACACAACATGTCCAATATTGCATGTCACCACCACACAACATGCCAACTATTGCATGTCACACCACACAACATGTCCAATATTGCATGTCACACCACACAACATGTCCAATATTGCATGTCACACCACACAACATGTCCAATATTGCACGTCACACCACACAACATGTCCAATATTGCAGTCACACACACAACATGTCCAATTTGCATCGTCACACCACACAACATGTCCCAAAATTGCCGTCACACACAACATGTCCAAAAATTGTACGCCCCACACAACAGTCCATATTGCACTCACACCACACACATGTCCAATATGTACGTCACACCAAACATGTCCAATATTGCACGTCCCCCCACACAAAATGTTTAAAATTGCCCTCACACCACCAACATGCAATATGCACTCACACCCACACAACATTTTCCCAAATTGCCCCCGTCCCCAAAACAACATGTCCAATATTGCATGCACCCCACACAACATGTCCAAATTGATTCACACCACAAAATTTTCCCAAAATTTTCATGTCAAAACCACACAACAATTTCCCCTATGTACGTCACACCCCACCTGCCAAAATTTCCATCCCAAAACCCCAAAAGTCCAAAATTTATGTCCAAAACCCCACAACTGTCCAATATTCATGTTTTACACCACACAACATTCCAAATGGCATGTCACACCACACAACATTCCAATATTGCATGTCACACCCCACAACATGTCCAATATTGCATGTCACACCCACACACATGCAATATTGCCGTCACACCACACCCCATTTCAAAATTGCACTCACACCCCAAAAAAATGTCCAATATTGCCTCAAACCCAGCACATGTCCAACACTTCGGCATACCCAGCACATGTCCAAAAATGTACTCAAACCACCACATGTCCCAAAGCCCCCCAGACCCACAAACAACACAAAAGACACCACATGCAGCACCACAGGCAGTACAACAGACAACAACACAGAGACCACAGACATCACCACACACGCCATAGACAGCACAGATAACACCATAAACACCAACCACTTCACTACAGACAACACCACAGACAGCACCACAGATAACACCAAAGACACCAAACACATAAAAGATAACACCACAGACACCAAAGACATTACCACAAGCAGCACCACAGACAGCACCACAGAAACCACAGACAGTACCACAGACAGTATCACAGACAGTACCACAGACGTACCACGGACAGCATCCCGACAGTACCACAGACCCCACAGACAACCAAGACAAACCCCAGAACTAAAGACAGCACAGACCACCACGGGGCACCACGGGCAGCATCCACAGACAGCCCACAGACAGCACCACAGACACACACAGCAGCACACAGACACACCACAGAAGTACCACAGACTACCCCAGACAGTACCACGGACAGCACACAGACAGTACCACAACACACCACAACGCCCACAACGCCCACATATACAAGACAGCACAGACAGCACCACAGACAGCACCACGGACAGCACCACAGACAGCACCACAGACAGCACCACAGACAGCACCACAGACAGTACCACAGACAGTACCACGGACAGCACCACAGACAGTACCACAGACAGCACCACAGACGGCACCACAGACAGCACCACAGATACTAAAGACAGCACAGACAGCACCACGGACAGCACCACGGACAGCACCACAGACAGCACCACAGACAGCACCACAGACAGCACCACAGACAGCACCACAGACAGCACCACAGACAGCACCACAGACAGCACCACAGACAGCACCACGGGTAAACCCTGCCAGTGGCTAGCTGCACTCACCTGCACAGCTGTGAGGTTTTCTCCAGGTTGGAGGTCAGCAGGAAGAGGCCTCCCTGGTCAAGCGAGTAGAGTTGTAGGGGGCTCATGCATTGCTTGACTTGTCGCATGACGTCCTTCCGGCAGGCCAGGGTCAGAGTGAAGGCTGCAACGTCACAGACAGATATCTGAGTTCACGAGGAGTGGACATTGTGTTTCTGTACAACAGTAGCATCCACTAGATCTAACTGTATACAACAACATCCTCCACTAGATCTACCTGTACACAACATCATCCTCCACTAGATCTACCTGTATACAACAACATCCTCCACTAGATCTACCTGTACACAACAACATCCTCCACTAGATCTACCTGTATACAACAACATCCTCCACTAGATCTACCTGTACACAACAACATCCTCCACTAGATCTACCTGTATACAACAACATCCTCCAGTAGAGCTAACTGTATACAACAACATCCTCCAGTAGAGCTAACTGTATACAACAACATCCTCCAGTAGAGCTAACTGTATACAACAACATCCTCCAGTAGAGCTAACTGTATACAACAACAGTAGCATCCACCAGATCTACCTGTATACAACAACATTCTTCACCAGATTTACCTGTATACAACAACAGTATCATCTACTAGATATACTTGTATACAACAACAGTACCATCCACCTATCTACCTGTATACAACAACAGTATCATCCACTACATCTACCTGTATACAACAACAGTAACATCCACTACATATAACTGCATAAACAAAGTCCACTAAATATAACTGTATACAACAAAATCCACCAAATATAACTGTATACAACAAAATCCACTAAATCTAACCAGACTGTTTACTGTATACAACAACAGCATCCACTAACCCCTGCTGTTCACTGTGTACAACGACATCATCCGCTAACCCCGGCTGTTCACTGTGTACAACAACAGCATCCACTAACCCCGGCTGTTCACTGTGTACAACAACAGCATCCACTAACCCCGGCTGTTCACTGTGTACAACAACAGCATCCACTAACCCCGGCTGTTCACTGTGTACAACAACAGCATCCACTAACCCCGGCTGTTCACTGTGTACAACAACAGCATCCACTAACCCCGGCTGTTCACGGTGTACAACAACAGCATCCACTAACCCCGGCTGTTCACTGTGTACAACAACAGCATCAACTAACCCCTGCTGTTCACTGTGTACAACGACATCATCCGCTAACCCCGGCTGTTCACTGTGTACAACAACAGCATCCACTAACCCCGGCTGTTCACTGTGTACAACAACAGCATCCACTAACCCGGCTGTTCACTGTGTACAACAACAGCATCCACTAACCCCGGCTGTTCACTGTGTACAACACAGCATCCACTAACCCCGGCTGTTCACTGTGTACAACAACAGCATCCACTAACCCCGGCTGTTCACGGTGTACAACAACAGCATCCACTAACCCCGGCTGTTCACGGTGTACAACCACAGCATCCGCTAACCCCGGCTGTTCACTGTGTACAACAACAACATCCGCTAACCCCGGCTGTTCACGGTGTACAACAACAGCATCCACTAACCCCGGCTGTTCACTGTGTACAACAACAGCATCCACTAACCCCGGCTGTTCACGGTGTACAACAACAGCATCCACTAACCCCGGCTGTTCACTGTGTACAACAACAGCATCCACTAACCCCGGCTGTTCACTGTGTACAACAACAGCATCCACTAACCCCGGCTGTTCACTGTGTACAACAACAACATCCACTAACCCCGGCTGTTCACTGTGTACAACAACAGCACCCACTAACCCCGGCTGTTCACTGTGTACAACAACAGCATCCACTAACCCCGGCTGTTCACTGTGTACAACAACAGCATCCGCTAACCCCGGCTGTTCACTGTGTACAACAACAGCACCCACTAACCCCGGCTGTTCACTGTGTACAACAACAGCACCCACTAACCCCGGCTGTTCACTGTGTACAACAACAGCACCCACTAACCCCGGCTGTTCACTGTGTACAACAACAGCACCCACTAACCCCGGCTGTTCACTGTGTACAACAACAGCACTCACTAACCCCGGCTGTTCACTGTGTACAACAACAGCACCACTAACCCCGGCTGTTCACTGTGTACAACAACAACATCCACTAACCCCGGCTGTTCACTGTGTACAACAACAGCACCCACTAACCCCGGCTGTTCACTGTGTACAACAACAGCACCCACTAACCCCGGCTGTTCACTGTGTACAACAACAGCATCCACTAACCCCGGCTGTTCACTATGTACAACAACAGCATCCGCTAACCCCGGCTGTTCACTATGTACAACAACAGCATCCACTAAAAGCCCCTAGTTGTAGCCTGGTGTCCGGTGAGACCTCAAACTCAGCCGTTATCTGACCGAATGTCGGAGTTGCCCCTCTCACTGACATCACTAATTCAATCTGGGGTTTCGAGAGGTCGCACTGGAAATTATGGGATGGCAGATGTCAAGCTACAGCGGTTTGTACTAGTGTGGTTGTTTGATCTCCTAGAACGGAACAGTTGATGATGCACTCTGGGAGTCAGTCTGTGCACTGATTGTAGGGTCGCGTGGTAGACATTTTCTTTGTGGGGAGGAAAGAGAGGGGAGAGAGAGAGAGAGAGAGAGAGAGAGAGAGAGAGAGAGAGAGAGAGAGAGAGAGAGAGAGAGAGAGAGAGAGCCACACAGGCCGAGTCAGAGAGATAATTTGTCTTCGAGACAACATTATATAGATATGTGGTTTCGTGAGAGAGAAATCAAATCAAATCAAATCAAATCAACTTTATTAGGGTCACAAATTGGGCGCGCAGGCCCGTCTTACATTCGGCCCTTCCAATCACTCGTCTTTCGTTCATCAAGAGCATTATACATTTACATAGGAAGAAAAATAAACATTGTGAAATGAATGTTGTAAACATAAACAAGGCTAATAACCATGTTATGAGGCCCATCTCCCACCTATCCATACATCACCCCACCCACACAACACCCCCACCTACCCACACACACGCGCATCAAGGGACACATACACACCCCCACCTACCCACACACACGCACACCAAGGGACACATACATACCCCACCAACCGACCCATCCCCCTCCCGCACATCCCCCACCCACACACACTGCCCTCACCTGAACCCCCAACCAAAACACACTCGCCACCCACAAACATTCCACCACCAACCCACACATCCCACGCCCATCCACATACACATCCTCTCCCCACCCACACCTCAAACCACCCATCCCCCAGCCACATCTCAATCGACAACATATTCCCCACCCATGCACACAATCCCCCACCAACCCACACATCGCACATTGTCAGAGTCTCACATGGAGTCGGTAGAAACATAAAGATAGAAGGGAATTAGAGAAGGGGCATAACCCCAATACAAGGGAGACACACTCGAATGCTCGAACAATCCAGAGCCTTCGAGAAGCATAGGTCAGTTCGCCTACAGCTCCGTGGACACGCTGACCGCGTGCCAGGACCTGTTCCACGAGAAGCTCAAGGAGAGTTACAGCCCGTGTCCGATCGAGACACGTTGGAGTGCAGACACGGACTGGACATCGAAGAAGCAACAGGGTTTACCTTAAGGGGGACTTGATAGCTTATACCCCAAGTGTATTTAGGGGTCTTATGCATACGTTAGATAGCTGATAGAGTTGTTGTATTGATCATGTATTATTGGTTTATTGTAAACTCCTGTGATACGCAATTCGAGGGTTGCTAGCCAGCTTCGCGGGCTTAATGTAACATAACATAAATAAATGATGTTCGATTGTATCTGAACAGAGTTTGTTGCCTGTATGAGCCCGGGTTTCATTCCCCTAGGTATCCAGGACGGTGACAGGCTATTTGGGGGCCAAGCCGGTTTTGGCAAGCACAAGCTTTACTTTCCAGACAGCTCTTGGTTTTGCCAAGTAAAATATATCAACTTTCGTACATGACAAAGTCTATAACTATGCAGCTATCATCGTATTATCTGTGAATGAGCTATTGTAGTCCCTCTACAAAAGTAATTGAAATGATTATGATGTTAAAAAAAATTTGACATTGACATGACTGGACAACTACAGTGACCATTACTAATTTTTTTTTTATTCCAACATCAGATTGTTCCGCGAAATATCGTGTGTATGTAACCTCTCCTCCAGCAGTGGCGAGAAAACAGCAGAACCAAACAAGACTACAGTCAAGACATCAGGAAAAATAAGATGAGTCCCATTTCATGCTCATTATATCCCTAAGCGATACTCATGCATTTTTCATTGATGTAACATTTTTCATTGTATTGGTTTTTATATATATGCTAATCTCATAACCAAGCAAACCTGCTCGTGCAAATTTGAATGTAAACATTAAGGGGGATAACCAAGTTTTGTACACCCAGACTAATATCAAAGGGATTTAATTTCAATAAAGTGAACACTAACTATAATACAGGATGTCAACATTAGAACAGTGCATTGAATTAGGAATTAGGTTAGGATATACTGCCGAGAAACTTTCAGAATGGGCACAAAACACGCATTCAGAAAATATTGCACGAGAAGACAGAGCAACGGAAAGAGAAAAAAAAATGCAAGCGGAAAGAGAAGAGAAAAAGATGCAAGCGGAAAGAGAAGAGAAAAAGATGCAAGCGGAAAGAGAAGAGAAAAAGATGCAAGCGGAAAGAGAAGAGAGAAAGATGCAAATGGAAGCTGAAGAAAAGAAAATGCAACTGCAGGCTCAAGAGAAGAAGATGCAAATGGAGCTCGAAGCTGCGACCAAGCAAGCCCATTTAAACGCAGAAACACAGATAAAACTGAAACAAATGGAAATTGACTCCAACTTAGAAATTTCAGTAAACAAAAGTAGAAATAAGGAAGAGGAGCAAAAATACAACAAAAATGAACAATCACATTCACCAAGCAGTAGAATGAACAAAGACAAATCACTGACACTCTTGCTACTTTTGCTGTTAACGCAACTTCAAATAACATTACCTACCTTTCAAAATGAATCTTTCACCACGATCCGAATAACAAACAAATTGTTCATCATATTTACCATCTCATTCATATATCAATCAACATTGCGCCAAATTGAAAGAGCAAAAACCATGCTACAGGTCATTAACTCCTGTTGGTGCAAAATTTTTCATATAACTTTGATATATGCCTATAGTAAATTTATTTTCACTCTTACATTATTTATACTTATTTTTACATCGATACCTATACAATTATGTAATATATGCAATTGTAAGAGTATCCGTTTAGAGGATGTAATGTGCAAATTGAAATCAATTTTTTCTAACCCACCCATATTAAGATTACCAAACATAGATATACCTTTTATTCTGACCACAGATTCGAGTGCTATCGCAATGGGAGGATGCCTGATGCAGAAATATCAAGGCGTGAGACATCCAATACTCTATATCAGCCACAAGCTTAAAAAGGCAGAAATCCAATATTCCACAGTTGAGTTGGAGGCATTAAGTCTACTTTTTTGTATGCGTGGTTTATCTAAGTTCCTCTTAGGTTCCCATTTTGTTGTTTTGACCGATAATTCGCCACTGCTGGTACGTAAACAAGGCGTTCCAAAGAATCATCTATTAGCAAGATGGTGTCTTCTACTTCAGGATTTCTTCTTTGAAATCCGCCACATCAAGGGTACGGATAATATTATTGCTGACATATTATCACGGCAAACTAATGCACCAGCAGACTAACACTATGCCCATTAATTAGTCGCCATATAATAAGCTGTGAGATTTTAGTCTGTTGCATAAAAAAGTGTACCTCTACACTTACTGTAGAACTTTAACTTAGAAGTGTCAACAGCTGATTTACTACTCTACTTATAGCTATCACAGACATGAAACTTTGAGAACCGCTAACTATATTGGGCCACAGTGGCAATTAGCAGTACATCAAAAACATTCCGAACTGTGGAGATTAACATTTGTGAAATTATTTCATCAATCACAGAACTAAAAGTTACCATGCAAATATTAATAACTGTGCATACGCGTGATTTCAATTGACTCGCAAACTAACGTAACAGAACATCGCACATACAGCGATATACTTAACCGATCCCGACATATGAGAGACAACACAACAATGTGACACCAAAATGTTACCTACGAACTGTAACAGTATTGGAACAACACACGGACGAAAGAACGACAACACACGGATCGTCGTTGGAGTTAATTAATTTAATGTTATTAGTTAAATATGTATTACATTTGTGCTTTATTATATACATTAAATATGTGAACATGTAAATTATACATTTCTATTATAATATGTCACAAACATTCTCATTCATAGTTAAAACTTTCTCCAATACAATTTTTGCAATTTAATTTATAAACCATTTTCTTATCACCAAAACAAATAGTACTTGATGCTTTCAATATAGCATATCGCCATTTTTTTTTCTAAGGGCGACAAACATTTACCTCACCTTAATTTGTATATTTTAACAAATTATTATATTAGATGAAAGGTGTGCGAATCAGAGAGTGAATGAATTAAATGAGAGAGCGATATACTGAGCGGACAAAGTGTACGCAAAAAGTATTTATTTTAATTTGTCTGCGTTTTGAGTGTAAAATGTAACACTTGTCTAAAATTGTGTATACATGTTTAATGCTAAATAAAATAGGTCACTCTAAGAATCACTGTTTGAATACCCTGTACATGCGTTACACAGATGATGTAATTCATGACAAGGGATATTCCAGCTCGTGACACTTAGAGATGTACTACACACCACATACACACAGGTAGCACACACGTTAGACATTAGGTAGGACATACTCATAAAACTAAACACTAACAAATAAATCACACACATTTTATTACAGCAAGTAACAAAGCAGTAAACACACTAACAGGCAAAAAGGAACATGAGTAGTTACCTGGGAGAAAACAAGAGTGCATATAGATATTAAGCACTATAAAACATACGGAAGTAAAAGTGTATCAAAGTACACATTCAGGACAAGAATTGCAAGTGTTCTTAAATAAGCCAAGACAATTTGTCTTGTTAAACCTCTCTAACACAGAGATTAATATCTGGGTATCAAATGGATACTTGAGAAGGGCGCGGTTGCAAATACAACTAAAAGCGTCAGGGAACTTCGGTCGGATACGCATGTTTAAGGATATGGAAGAGATAGGGACTCTCCAGCAATCACCCTGGATTGTTGTACGGGGAAATACATGAGTTAATAGTGCAAATATATATATGGCCAGGTTCCCATCCACGAAGCTACCAAATACCAACTTCATGTGATCCTATGACAGAATTAGTGCAAACTAATTACCATATACTAACCCATAGAAGCGGGGGAAGGGGGACCCCTGTCAGAGTCTCACATGGAGTCGGTAGAAACATAAAGATAGAAGGGAATTAGAGAAGGGGCATAACCCCAATACAAGGGAGACACATTCGAATGCTCGAACAATCCAGAGCCTTCGAGAAGCATAGGTCAGTTCGCCTACAGCTCCGTGGACACGCTGACCGCGTGCCAGGACCTGTTCCACGAGAAGCTCAAGGAGAGTTACAGCCTGTGTCCGATCGAGACACGTTGGAGGGCAGACACGGACTGGACATCGAGAAGCAACAGGGTTTACCTTAAGGGGGACTTGATAGCTTAAACCCCAAGTGTATTTAGGGGTCTTATGCATCCGTTAGATAGCTGATAGAGTTGTTGTATTGATCATGTATTATTGGTTTATTGTAAACTCCTGTGATATGCAATTCGAGGGTTGCTGGCTGCGAAAACCTTTCTTCGCCAGCTTAATGTAACATAATATAAATAAATGATGTTCGATTGTATCTGAACGGAGTTTGTTGCCTGTATGAGCCCGGGTTTCATTCCCCTAGGTATCCAGGACGGTGACACACATCCACTCACACATCCCCAAACCATACACACACATCCCCACCAACTGACATGTCCCCCCCCCCCACACACACACACACACACATCTCCCTAACCACCCATACATCCCCAATCCACTCACACACACCCCACCACCCACACATACAACTTCCACCCACCCACACATGCCATAACCTAATCCCCACCACACAATCCCCCACCCGCACATCACATAACCCCCTACCACGCACTATTCCTAACCCACGCACCACACACACACATATCCCTAACCAACACATCCCCACTTACACACCACACACATATCCCCCACCCAGATACCACACAATATTCCCACCCACACCCACACAGATACCCTTACCCATCCACCCCACATACCCCCACTCACACACCACAAAAACCCCCCACCCATACACACATACCTCACCCACGCAATATACCTCTCCCCACCCACACACGCATTCCCTACCCGTCCACCAACACACACACATTCACGCATACATCCTCCACTACGCACCCACACACCCACACCCACCCACCCCCAACCAAACATCTCTCGATCACAATACCCCTACCCACACACATCCTCCACCCACTCACACATCCCACCCCGACACATACAACTCCCTCACCCACCTACACATCCCTAAGCCACTCATACACCCCCACCCACACATTCCCCATCCACACACACACACACATCTCCCACCCACACACCCCACATACTTCCCCCAAGCACCACAATCCCCTACTCACCCACACATATACCCCACCCATACGCACATTCCCCGCACCCATCACACACATCCCCCACACCACACTATCCTCCACCCATACCACCACAAACATACCCTCCACCCACACATCATTCACACATCCCCCACCAACACACCGCACACATATCTCAAACCCACACACCATACACTTCTCCCCACCCGCCCTTGCATCCCCAATCCACCCAACACAATCCCCTACCCACACAACCCCGCCTCCCACACATACTTCCTCAAACCATCCACACATCTCAACCCACATAAACACACATCCCCCGCATCCGTCCCATACACATATCCTCCACCCATACACACATCCCCCACACCCATTCCAACACCCCTACTTTCACCCCCACACATCCATCCACACATCCCACCAACACCCACAAATACCACTACCCACCATAACCCACACACCCCAACCCATCCAAACGCATACCCCCACGCACACACCCCCCACCCACACATATCCTCACACTCACACACATCCTCCACATACACTCACACTTCCTCACATCTAGACACATACAAAATGTCTCACGTTAGTATTGAAACTAGTATGAACAAACTCCCACACTTTACTCACACACATACACTGACACTTGTCATGAGCAGTCTCATAAAAATGTTAAACATGGAGAAAATGTGTACATAAAATGTATGTGACGTAAAAATATTGATGCTCTCTCTCTCTCTCTCTCTCTCTCTCTCTCTCTCTCTCTCTCTCTCTCTCTCTCTCTCTCTCTTTCTCTCTCTCTCTCTCTCACACACACACACACACACACACACACATACACACATTCACTCTCACGCTCACACATTCACTCTTCCGCTCATTCATTCACTCTCACGCATTCACTCTCCCGCTCATTCACTCTCCCGCTCACTCATTCACTCTCCCGCTCACTCATTCACTCTCCCGCTCACTCATTCACTCTCACGCTCACTCATTCACTTTCACGCTCACTCGTTCTGTCTCTCATTCACACTCACTGACTCTCTCACTCAAACTACAGTAATGAACATGAGTTTATATTATGCATGATAAAATCAAATGGTATTTAACTGATAATATGACAGATGAGAATACACAACTATATGGATTCGCGTGTTACATAACATGCGTGTTACACGACATGCATCTGCTCAGCTCTCTCTCTCTCTCTCTCTCTCTCTCTCTCTCTCTCTCTCTCTCTCTCTCTCTCTCTCTCTCTCTCTTTCTCTCTCTGTATTCTTTCATATACACACACTCACACGCATGCGCGCGCTCACACACACACACTAACACATCAACTCTCCCACTGTCTCACTCTCTAACACACAATCCTTCACACACACACACACTCACTCTCTCAATCACACTCTCTCACACATACACTTACACATGCACATGAACGCAGAAAGAGAGAGGGAGAGAGAGATGTACAAAGCAAGATAGGGAGAGAAAGGAGCGAGAGATATAGTGTAAGAGAGAGCTACAGAAAAAGAGAGAGCAAGTACAGATATAGCGAGAGAGAGAGAGAGAGTGAAAAACGAGAGAGACGTGGAGAGAGCGAGCGTACGAGAGGGACAGATAGCCACAGTAGCTGTGGAAGTACCTGTAATACTAATCGTAGACTATCAAGGGCAAGAGAGTTAGCTGAATGTCAAGCCTGAGCCTGGTTGTATGTTTCTTCCATACCCCACCCCACCCCCCCCCCCCCCCCTCATAAAAAAACAACACACCAGCCTTAGAGGGACATTAGCGGACATTATTGTATGTCTCTCCAACCCCCAACATAGCGGACATTGTTGTATGTCTCTCCAACCCCCAACATAGCGGACATTGTTGTATGTCTCTCCAACCCCCAACATAGCAGACATTGTTGTATGTTTCTCCAACCCCCAATATAGCGGACATTGTTGTATGTCTCTCCAACCCCCAACATAGCGGACATTGTTGTATGTCTCTCCAACCCCCAACATAGCGGACATTGTTGTATGTCTCTCCAACACCCAACATAGCGGACATTGTTGTATGTCTCTCCAACCCCCAACATAGCGGACATTGTTGTATGTTTCTGCAACCCCCAACATAGCGGACATTGTTGTATATCTCTCCAACCCCCAACACGCCAGCTAGAGAGGGACAGTAGCGGACATTGTTGTATATCTCTCCAACCCCCAACATAGCGGACATTGTTGTATGTCTCTCCAACCCCCAACATAGCGGACATTGTTGTATATCTCTCCAACCCCCAACATAGCGGACATTGTTGTATATCTCTCCAACCCCCAACACGCCAGCTAGAGAGGGACAGTAGCGGACATTGTTGTATATCTCTCCAACCCCCAACATAGCGGACATTGTTGTATATCTCTCCAACCCCCAACATTAGCGGACATTGTTGTATATCTCTCCAACCCCCAACATAGCGGACATTGTTGTATATCTCTCCAACCCCCAACATAGCGGACATTGTTGTATGTCTCTCCAACCCCCAACATAGCGGACATTGTTGTATATCTCTCCAACCCCCAACATAGCGGACATTGTTGTATGTCTCTCCAACCCCCAACATAGCGGACATTGTTGTATATCTCTCCAACCCCCCACATAGCGGACATTGTTGTATATCTCTCCAACCCCCAACAAGCCAGCTAGAGAGGGGACAGTAGCGGACATTGTTGTACTATCTCTCCAAACCCCCAACATAGCGGACATTGTTGTATATCTCTCCAACCCCCAACATAGCAGACATTGTTGTATATCTCTCCAACCCCCAACATAGCCGGACATTGTTGTATATCTCTCCAACCCCCCAACATAGCGGACATTGTTGTATATCTCTCCAACCCCCAACACGCCAGTCTAGAGAAGGCCCCAAAATAGCGGACATTGTTTAGTCTCTCCAACCCCCCAAATAGCGGACATTGTTGTATGTCTCTCCAACCCCCAACATAGCGGACATTTTTGTATTCCTCCAACCCCCCAAAATAGCGGACATTGGTGATTCTCTCCAACCCCCAACAACGGCAGGTTTTTGAAAAACATAGCGGACATTTTTGTATATCTCCCAACCCCCAACATAGCGGACATTGTTGTATTCTCTCCAACCCCCAAAAACGCCAGCTAAAAGAGGGACAGTAGCGGACATTGTTTTATATCTCTCCAACCCCCCCAAAATAGCGGACATTGGTTTTATCTCTCCAACCCCCAACACGCCCGCTAGAGAGGAAAAGTACGGACATTGTTTTAACTCTCCAAACCCCCCAAAACGCCAGCTAGAAGGGACAGTAGCGGGCATTTTTGTATATCTCTCCAACCCCCCAAACGCCCGTGAAACATAGCGGACATTGTTGTATTCTCTCCAACCCCCAAATAGCGGACATTGTTGTATGTCTCTCCAACCCCAACATAGCGGACATTGTTGTATGTCTCTCCAACCCCACAAGCGGACATTGTTGTATATCTCTCCAACCCCCAACATAGCGGACATTGTTGTATATCTCTCCAACCCCCAACATAGCGGACATTGTTGTATATCTCTCCAACCCCCCACCATAGCGGACATAGCTGATTGTGATATCTCTCAACCCCCAACACGCCAGCTAGAGAGGGACAGTAGCGGACATTGTTGTATGTTTCTGCAACCCCCAACATAGCGGGCATTGTTGTATATCTCTCCAACCCCCAACATCGCGGCATTGTTGTAGTTTCTGCCACCCCCAACATAGCGGACATTGTTGTATATCATCTCCAACCCCCAACATAGCGGACATTGTTGTATATCTCTCCAACCCCCAACATGTAGCAGGACATTGTTGTATATCTCTCCAACCCCCAACATAGCGGACATTGTTGTATATCTCTCCAACCCCCAACATAGCAGACATTGTTGTATATCTCTCCAACCCCCAACATAGCGGACATTGTTGTATATCTCTCCAAACCCCCCAAAAAGCCGAAAGGGGAATAACCCTTTTTAACCCCAACCCCAAAAAATAGCGGGCATTTGTATATCTCTCCAACCCCCAACATAGCGGATTGTTGTATACTCTCCAACCCCCAACATAGCGGACATTGTTTTATATCCCCAACCCCCAAAATAGGGGAATTGTTGTATATCTCTCCAACCCCAAAAATAGCGGACTTTTGTATATTTCCAACCCCCCAAAATAGCGGACATTTTTGTATTTTCCCCCCCCCCAACAAGCGGGGCATTGTTTTATTCTCCAACCCCAACAAGGGTTTTTTTTCCCCCCCCAAAAGGGGTTTTGTATATCTCTCCAACCCCCAAAACCCCCAAGGGGACATGGGAATTTTTTTCCCCCCAACCCCCCCCCCGATAAAACATAGCGGGCATTGTTGTATATCTCTCCAACCCCCAACAGCCCGTAAAAAGGGGGGGGTTTTTTTTTCTCCAACCCCCAAAAACGGACATTTTTTTATTCCCCCCCAAAAACCCCCAAAACTAGCGGACATTGTTGTATGTTCCCAACCCCAAAATAGCGGACATTGTTGTATGTCTCTCCAACCCCAACATAGCGACATTGTTTTTCTCTCCAACCCCCAACACGCCCCTGAGGGACAACGGCGGTTATTCTCCAAACCCCCCAAAATAGCGGACATTGTTGTTTTCTCCAACCCCCAACAAAACGGCGTTGAACCCCCCCCCAAAAAGGTAGAAACAACACATGGGGATTTTTGAACCCCCAACCCCACCGGAAAAAAGGGGGCGGAAGGATTTTTGAAAAACCCCCTAAAACAACGGCGTTGAGTTTTTAAAACTAGCGGACATTGTTGTATATCTCTCCAACCCCCAACATAGCAGACATTGTTGTATGTCTCTCCAACCCCCAACATAGCGGACATTGTTGTATGTTTCTGCAACCCCAATACGCCAGCCTTAGAGTCATACACCATGCGGCGCTAAGTCACGATGTCTATATTGTACTGGAATCAGCCACTATGGGGCTTTAGGTAACTTTGTTTATATTTTACTTGAGTCGGTTTTCCCTTTGGGGGGTTATGTCACGTTGTATACCGTGTACTGGAGTCGGTTTCCTTGGGGCGTTATGTCACGTTGTATACCGTGTACTGGAGTCGGTTTCCTTTGGGGCGTTATGTCACTTGTATACCGTGTACTGGAGTCGGGTTTTCCCTTTGGGGGGTTATGTCACGTTGTATACCGTGTACGGAGTCGGTTTCCTTGGGGCGTTATGTCACGTTGTATACCGTGTACTGGAGTCGGTTTCCTGGGGCGTTTTGTCACGTTGTATACCGTGTCTGGAGTCGGTTTCCTTGGGGGGTTATGTCACGTGTATACCGTGTACTGGAGTCGGTTTCCCTTTGGGGGGTTATGTCACGTTGTATACCGTGTACTGGAGTCGGTTTCCTGGGGGGTTATGTCACGTTGTATACCGTTTTACTGGAGTCGGTTTCCTTGGGCGTTATGTCACGTTGTATACCGTGTACTGGAGTCGGTTTCCTTGGGGCGTTATGTCACGTTGTATACCGTGTACTGGAGTCGGTTTTTTTGGGGGGTTATGTCACGTTGTATACCGTGTACTGGAGTCGGTTTTCCCTTTGGGGGGTTATGTCACGTTGTATACCGTGTATGGAGTCGGTTTCCTTGGGGCGTTATGTCACGTTTTATACCGTGTACTGGAGTCGGTTTCCTGGGGCGTTATGTCACGTTGTATACCGTGTACTGGAGTCGGTTCCTTGGGGGTTATGTCACGTTGTATACCGGTAGGAGTCGGTTTCCTTGGGCGTTATGTCACGTTGTATACCGGTACTGGAGTCGGTTTCCTTGGGGCGTTATGTCACGTTGTATACCGTGTACTGGAGTCGGTTTCCTTGGGGCGTTTTGTCACGTTGTATACCGTGTACTGGAGTCGGTTTCCTGGGGCGTTATGTCACGTTGTATACCGTGTACTGGAGTCGGTTTCCTTGGGGGGTATGTCACGTTGTATACCGTGTACTGGAGTCGGTTTCCTTGGGGCGTTATGTCACGTTGTATACCGTGTACGGAGTCGGTTTCCCTTGGGGGGTTATGTCACGTTGTATACGTGTACTGGAGTCGGTTTCCTTGGGGCGTTATGTCACGTTGTATACCGTGTACTTGAGTCGGTTTCCTTGGGGCGTTATGTCACGTTGTATACCCTGTACTGGAGTCGGTTTCCTTGGGGCGTTATGTCACGTTGTATACCGTGTACTGGAGTCGGTTTTCCTTGGGGCGTTATGTCACGTTGTATACCGTGTACTGGAGTCGGTTTCCTTGGGGCGTTATGTCACGTTGTATACCGTGTACTGGAGTCAGTTTCCTTGGGGCGTTATGTCACGTTGTATACCGTGTACTGGAGTCGGTTTCCTTGGGCGTTATGTCACGTTGTATACCGTGTACTGGAGTCGGTTTCCTTGGGGCGTTTATGTCACGTTGTATCCCCGTGTACTGGACGTCAGGTTTCCCTTGGGGCGATTATGTCACGTTGTATACCGTTGTACTGGAGTCCCTGGTTTGCCTTGGGGCGTTATGTTCACGTTGTATTACAGTGTTACTGGAGTCGGTTTCCTTGGGGCGTTTATGGTCACGTTGTATACCGTTGTACTGGAGTCGGTTTCCTTGGTGCTTTATGTCACGTTGTATACCCGTGTACTGGAGTCGGTTTCCTTGGAGCGTTATGTCACGTGTTACCGTGTACGGAGTCGGCGCGTTCTGGGGCGTTATGTCCGTTGTCTACCGTGTACTCGGAGTCGGTTTCCTTGGGGCGTTATGTCACGTTGTATACGTGTACTGGAGTCGGTTTCCTCTGGGGCGTTATGTCACGTTGTATACCGTTGTACTGGAGTCGGTTTCCTTGGGGCGTTATGTCACGTTGTATACCGTGTACTGGAGTCGGTTTTCCTTGGGGCGTTATGTCACGTTGTATACCGTGTACTGGAGTCGGTTTCCTTGGGCGTTATGTCACGTTGTATACCGTTTGTATACCGGTACGGAGTCGGTTTCCTTGGGGCGTTATGGTCACGTTGTTACCGGTACGGGAGTCGGTTCCTGGGCGTTATGTCACGTTGATATACCGTGTACTGGAGTCGGTTTCCTTGGGGCGTTATGTCACGTTGTATACCGTGTACTGGAGTCGGTTTCCTTGGGGCGTTATGTCACGTTGTATACCGTGTACTGGAGTCGGTTTCCTTGGGGCGTTATGTCACGTTGTATACCGTGTACTGGAGTCGGTTTCCTTGGGGCGTTATGTCACGTTGTATACCGTGTACTGGAGTCGTTTCCTTGGGGCGTTATGTCACGTTGTATACCGTGTACTGGAGTCGGTTTTCCTTGGGGCGTTATGTCACGTTGTATTACCGTGTACTGGAGCCGGTTCCTTGGGGCGTTATGTCACGTTGTATACCGTGTACTGGAGTCGGTTTCCTTGGGGCGTTATGTCACGTTGTATACCGTGTACTGGAGTCGGTTTCCTTGGGGCGTTATGATCACGTTGTATACCGTGTACTGGAGTCGGTTTCCTTGGGGCGTTTATGTCACGTTGTATACCGTGTACTGGAGTCGGTTTCCTTGGGGCGTTATGTCACGTTGTATACCGTGTACTGGAGTCGGTTTCCTTGGGGCGTTATGTCACGTTGTATACCGTGTACTGAGTCGGTTTCCTTGGGGCGTTATGTCACGTTGTATACCGTGTACTGGAGTCGGTTCCTTGGGGCGTTATGTCACGTTGTATACCGTGTACTGGAGTCGGTTTCCTTGGGGCGTTATGTCACGTTGTATACCGTGTACTGGAGTCGGTTTCCTTGGGGCGTTATGTCACGTTGTATACCGTGTACTGGAGTCGGTTTCCTTGGGGCGTTATGTCACGTGTATACCGTGTACTGGAGTCGGTTTCCTTGGGGCGTTATGTCCACGTTGTATACCGTGTACTGGAGTCGGTTTCCTTGGGGCGTTATGTCACGTTGTATACCGTGTACTGGAGTCGGTTTCCTGGGGCGTTATGTCACGTTGTATACCGTGTACGGAGTCGGTTTCCTTGGGGCGTTATGTCACGTTGTATACCGTGTACTGGAGTCGGTTTCCTTGGGGCGTTATGTCACGTTGTATACCGTGTACTGGAGTCGGTTTCCTTGGGGCGTTATGTCACGTTGTATACCGTGTACTGGAGTCGGTTTCCTTGGGGCGTTATGTCACGTTGTATACCGTGTACTGGAGTCGGTTTCCTTGGGGCGTTATGTCACGTTGTATACCGTGTACTGGAGTCGGTTTCCTTGGGGCGTTATGTCACGTTGTATACCGTGTACTGGAGTCGGTTTCCTTGGGGCGTTATGTCACGTTGTATACCGTGTACTGGAGTCGGTTTCCTTGGGGCGTTATGTCACGTTGTATACCGTGTACTGGAGTCGGTTTCCTTGGGGCGTTATGTCACGTTGTATACGTGTACTGGAGTCGGTTTCCTTGGGGCGTTTATGTCACGTTGTATACCGTGTACTGGAGTCGGTTTCCTTGGGGCGTTATGTCACGTTGTATACCGTGTACTGGAGTCGGTTTCCTTGGGGCGTTATGTCACGTTGTATACCGTGTACTGGAGTCGGGTGCTTTGGGGCGCAAGGTTACGTTGTCTATATTTTACAGCAGTCGGTTGCCATGGGTCGCTATATCACGTTGTCTATATTGTACTGGAGTCAGTCGCCATTTATACGCTAGGTCACGTTGTCTATATTGTACTGGAATCAGTCGCCATAAAGCCATTATATAGCCAGTAAATGTGGTTACGTACGATATTGTGTTGAATGTTGTGTTTATGATGTTGTGTGTACAGTTCATCAGTCTACTAAAGTCACATAATAGAAGCGAGGTCAAGCTTGGATCTGACGTCACACGTTGATATTTGCTAACGGAGCTGACAGCTGATAAATCAAGTTCACTGCTGTTGGAAATGTGAAGATTTTTGAAATTTCAAGGTCATATTTAGACATTTTCAGATCATACGTTCTCATTTTCCACGTCTTGACACGGCTTATATTTACACAATGTTCCACGTCTTACACAGCTGCATGTTTACACAATGTTCCATGTCTGACACGGCTGTATATTTACACACGACTGATACGGCTTATATTTACACAATGTCCCACGTCTGACACGGCTTATATTTACACACTGTTCCACGACTGACGCGGCTATATATTTACGCAATGATCCACGTCTGACACGGCTTATATTTACACAATCTTCCACGACTGACACGCCTGTATAGTTACACTGTTTAAGCCCTAAGGTCCTGTATCTACTCAACATCATCATCAACTTCGGTATGTCGTCCTCATCACGACCTTCGATAAGTTGCTCCATCTCTAGCCAGATCTCCCGCTTCATACACTCTCATACACTCTCGTACATTCTCATACACTCTCATACACTGTCATACACTCTCGTACATTCTCATACACTCTCATACACTCTCATACACTCTCATACACTCTCATACACTCTCATACACTCTCGTACATTCTCATACACTCTCATACACTCTCATACACTCTCATACACTCTCATACACTCTCATACACTCTCGTACATTCTCATACACTCTCATACACTGTCATACACTCTCGTACATTCTCATACACTCTCATACACTGTCAGACTCTCTCGTACACTTTCATACACTCTCGTACATTCTCATATACTCTCATACACTCTCATACACTCTCATACACTCTCATACACTCTCATACACTCTCATACACTCTCGTACATTCTCATACACTCTCATACACTCTCATACACTCTCGTACATTCTCATAACTCTCATACACTGTCAGACTCTCTCATACACTCTCATACACTCTCATACACTCTCATACACTGTCAGACTCTCTCATACACTCTCATACACTCTCATGCCAAGGCTGACTGCAATGTCCTGTGTCTGCAATGTCCCGTGTCTGCAATGTCCAGTGTCTGCAATGTCCCGTGTCTGCAATGTCCCGTGTCTGCAATGTCCCGTGTCCAGCTCTCCGTACACCGTAGTTTCAGATCTAACAGAGACTGGTGGTGTTTGTGTTCTCCTCGGTACACCGTAGTTTCAGATCTGATAGAGTGGCAGTGTTTATGTTCTCCTCGGCACACCGTAGTTTCAGATCTGATAGAGGCTGGTGATGTTTGTGTTCTCCTCGGCACACCGTAGTTTCAGATCTGATAGAGGCTGGTGATGTTTGTGTTCTCCTCGGCACACCGTAGTTTCAGATCTGATAGAGGCTGGTGATGTTTGTGTTCTCGGCACACCGTAGTTTCAGATCTGATAGAGGCTGGTGATGTTTGTGTTCTCCTCGGCACACCGTAGTTTCAGATCTGATAGAGGCTGGTGATGTTTGTGTTCTCCTCGGCACACCGTAGTCTAAGAACTGTTATATAACATTTCAGCTCACAAGTCCAGCTTTACTTTTGGCTGACATTGACACAGCAAGCAGAAGAGTGCACGCAACTCAAGGACCCGACCCCTCCCACCCACCCGTCATAGCGTGTTATCGTTGCGTCGTTAGAAGGCTCATTTGAAGTATGTTTTTTCAAGAATATAAATGTTATTAATAAATGGCAGGCCGTCGGCGCTAGAGCACGATGTGAAATGCCTTTGAACAAACAAATGCGATACAATTTCCAATGCCCTAACAGGGCACGTGAGCGACCTCTAGGGGCCACGGTTGAGCGCATCAAGCGGGATTCGCTTCAAACATGCTGCCTCATTTCTGATCAAAGATGGACACCGATATCGCTTTCTGACAAATTGATAAACAAAGCGCGTGGAAAATTCTAATTAATCTGCTGATGTCATCTTAGAAGGGGCACATGATCGCTCACGCGCAAACACACACACACACACATCACGCATACACACATATACATATACACACTCGTAAATGACACGTGCATATGCACAAACATATAAACACACGTAAATAACACACAAACACATACCAACATATTTAAACGTACATAATACAGAAACACATACAAATACACACACACGTATATAACATACAAACACATACAAACATACACACACGTACATAACATACAAACACATACAAACACACACACACGTATATAACATACAAACACATACAATCATATACACACGTACATAACATACAAACACATTCAAACATACACACACGTACATAACAAACAAACACATACAAACATACATACACACACCTACATAACATACAAACACATACAAATATACACACACGTACATACCATACAAACACATACACACATACAAACACGTACATAACATACAAACACATACAAACATATACACACGTATAAAACATACAAACATACACACGCGTAAATAACATACAAACACATAAGACATACAAACACGTACATAACATACAAACACATACAAACACATACAAACACATACAAACATGTTCACACGTACATAACATATAAACATATACAAACATACACACGTACATAACATACAAACACATACACACATACACACACGTACATAACATACAAATACATACATACAAACATACACACACGTACATAACATACAAACACATACAAACATACAAACACGTACATAATATACAAACACATACAAACATACACACATGTACATAACATACAAATACATACAAATATATACACACGTATATAACATACAAACACATACAAACACACACACACGTACATAACATACAAACACATACAAACATACACACATGTACATAGCATACAAACACATATATAAGATATTGTATAGGTCAACTGGTCAGTATATTGTGCTGCCCCATATTGTATAGATCAACTGGTCAATATATTGTACCCCCCCCCCCCTATATTGTATAGGTCAACTGGTCAATATATTGTCCCCCCCCCCCTATATTGTATAGGTCAACTGGTCAATATATTGTACCCCCCTCCTATATTGTATAGGTCAACTGGTCAATATATTGTACCCCCCCCCCTATATTGTATAGGTCAACTGGTCAATATATTGTGCAGTCCCATATTGTATAGATCAACTGGTCAATATATTGTGCAGCCCCATATTGTATAGGTCAACTGGTCAATATATTGTACCCCCCCCCCCCCCATATTGTATAGGTCAACGGGTCAATTTATTGTGCAGCCCCATATTGTAGAGGTCAACTGGTCAATATATTGTGCAGCCTCATATTGTAGAGGTCAACTGGTCAGGGTTTTCTCATAAGTAATGTAACGGACCCTTTCATACACTGTACGTTTGATACTGAATGGAACAACAGCCAATGATGATGATGATTGCGATAACTATGAACAGGATGATGATGATAATAATGGTGATAATGTAGTTGTACGCGTCCTCGAGATCGAATGCGGCATCTTCCGTCTCCTGTCTGTTCTGGAACCCTTCATAAACATCACAGGTAAAAGTGGCTGCATTTGACCAAGTATCTTTCCCTGGCTGGTAAGTTCCCAAACCTTTCGGGAAGAGCTTTTCACTTTCTTAATATTCCTGAAGCTTAACAGTAACAATCTTCTCCGGCACCTTGCCAAAAGTGTTCTGTAGGGTGATTATTATAAACCCATTTAGTTTTGAATGATCTTTTGCGTGGTTTAGTAAGTGGTGTTAAATAAATGTGCACTCAATGCTGGGGTACTGATAACGTCCTGGTGTTCAGGTTGAAACAAGCAGCCATCTCCATAACTTCTCCATCACTAATCTCCATCATGTGGGAGTACCTGCACCCAGGTTGCCCTGGTGCGGTGTCTTTGATTTTACAATATATATTGATATCTTCTGGATGTATGATGTCTGCACAGTATGTATCTTTAATGGTACCTGATAGAACTTCTCTAACACACAGACCCGTTCGTTGGTCGATTCGTTCATTCGGTCCTCGTCTACTAGAAATCATAGGTTCGTTGATTTGTTCATTCGTTCCTCGTCTACTAGAACACATAGTTGCGTTTGTTGGTTGATTAGTTCATTCGTTCATTCGGTCCTCTTCTACTAGAACACACACATGGTTGCGGAGTCCATGCTCAGTGGAACTAACGTACAGGACGAGATGTTGTCTGTGTCTGTCTCACTGTTTGTCTGTGTCTGTCTCACTGTTTGTCTGTGTCTGTCTCATTGTTTGTCTGTGTCTGAGACCAAGTTTGAAGCTGAGTAATCTCTTAAAATGGATTGCAGCAATCCATGTTTGCTGCTTGGTGAAATCTATGCTAATCCATGTCTGATATATGGCGAAGTCTACGCTAATCCAATTTGGTTTATGGCGAAGTCTACGCTAATCCTGTTTACGCGTCCGTGGATGGTAACCACATAACCATACACCTGTTCTAGTTACAGGTATCTGGGCCATCTTGGAGGCCTGACCCCGACATTTGGCAAATCAATAAGTCACGTGAGCAAGATCAGAGACAATGAGTGTGTCCATGCTTATCCAGTCTTGACTCACAAACCGGTTCTAATTTCTGGCAGTAAAATGAAATGTCATCAACAGCCTGCATTATAACCTCGCCAGGCGGACATATTGTCATCTACAAGGGCATTCACTCTGAATGCGATTGTTGAAACACGTGACAATGGTAGTTATTGCCCATAACAAGATGGTCGTCAAACTGTGATTACAGAAAATACATTTCCCAGCGGTAGATGGGATATTCACGATGACTGCTTTCAGGCTGTCGAACCAGGGCCAGAGGTTGCTGTTGGCGGGGCCACAGAGATGAGGGCTAGAGGACACTGCCTGTCCGCAGTCTGAGAGGTTGTCCGCGGAATGAAAGCGATTGTCGACAGAGTCTGACTGGTTGTCGTTACAGCTGAGTTAAGCTGTTTGGTACAGTGACACAGCTGAATAGATTAGCTGTTTGGTACAGTGGCACAGCTGAATGGATGAGCTGTTTGGTACAGTGGCACAGTTGAATAGATGAGCTGTTTGGTACAGTGGCACAGCTGAATAGATGAGCTGTTTGGTACAGTGGCATAGCTGAATGGATGAGTTGTTTGGTACAGTGGCACAGCTGAATAGATTTGCTGTTTGGTACAGTGGCACAGCTGAATGGATGAGCTGTTTGGTACAGTGACACAACTGAATAGATGAGCTGTTTGGTACAGTGGCACCGCTGAATAGGTGAGCTGTTTGATACAGTGGCACAGCTGAATAGATGAACTGTTTGGTACAGTGGCACAGCTGAATAGATGCACTGTTTGGTACAGTGGCACAACTGAATAGATGAACTGTATGCTACAGTGGCACAGCTGAATAGATGAACTGCTTGGTACAGTGGCACAACTGAATAGATGAACTGTTTGGTACAGTGGCACAGCTGAATAGATGAACTGTTTGGTACAGTGGCACAGCTGAATAGATGAGCTGTTTGGTACAGTGGCACAGACTGGCAGTGGTGCGAGACAGATCAGTACGGTGAGATAGATTGTGGAAACTGTGACATAGAGTGTACGGTGAGATATATTGCCAACATGTTAAGATAGATTGTCTCTATGATGAGATATATTGTCAATATGGTGAGATAGATTTATGGTGAAATAGATTGTATGTATGGTGAGATAGAGTGCCTGTATGGCGAGATAATGTGTCTGAATGGTGAGAAAAAGTGTTTGTATAATAAGATAAATTTTCTGTATAGTGAGATAGTGTCTGTATGGTGAGATAGATTGTCTGTATAATGAGATAGAGCTTCTGTATCGTGAGATAGATTGTCTGTATGATGATATAGAGTGTCTGTATGGTGAGATAGATTGTCTGTATGATGAGATAGAGTGTCTGTATGGTGAGATAGATTGTCTGTATGATGTGATAGAGTGTTTGTATAGTGAATCAGAGTACCTGTATGGTGAGATAGATTGATTTTATTTTTGAGATATTTTGTCTGTACGGTGAGATAGATTGTCTGTACAGTGACATAGATTGTCTGTACGGTGAGATAGATTATCTGTGTGGTAAGATAGTGTGTCTATATAGTGAGATATATTGTCTGAATTTTAAGATTGTATGGTGAGATATATTTTATGTATGGTGAGATATATTGTCTGTATTGTGAGATAGCATTTCTGTTTGGTGAGATAGATTGTGTCATGAGATGTGTCATGGGATTGTGTCTTGTGAATTAGAGTATGTATGTTGAGATAGATTGTCTGAATGGTGAGATAGATTGTCTGTTTGGTGACATGTTTGTTTTGCGTATCCTTTTACAGGACTTAGCTGTCAACAGCAGCATCTTTCAGCTGTCTGTTGATCTCTTGGCAAGATTACGCTCAGTAGTTTGCCATTGCTTTCTGAGCGGCCGGCTCAGTATCCCGCAAGTCACGAGCGGGGGTCGAACCGCCTCAGCTCTCGCTCCGCTGCGAGACTCTGCGTGATAAACGGGATTACAGAGAGAAAGTGTTGTAACCCCACAGCCGGAGAGACCGGCTTTGGTGACATAGATTGTATATATGGTGAGGCAGATTGTCTGTATAATGAGATATATTGTCTGTATTTTGAGATAACATCTCTGTATGGTGAGATTTATTATCTGTATAGTGAGATAGATTGTCTGTATTGTGAGATAGCGCGTCTGTTTGGAGAGATATATTGTCTGTCTGATGAGATATATTGTCTGTATTGTGAAATAGATTGTCTGCATTGTGAGATAACATGCCTTTTTTGTGGGATAGATTGTCGACACATAATCACATATGTAGGTGCATGTAGAACAAGGGCAGTAACCCTATATCTGAAACTTCCAGTAGCACAAGGGCAGTAACTCTATATTTAAAACAACAGTGAAACAAGGGCAGTAACTCTGTGTCCGGCAACGGCATGTGGAGCAGGGCAGTAACTGTACAGTTGAAATGATAAATATGTTGCCGGTATTTTGAAATGTTAATGTGAATATTTCCAAGAATGTGCGTGTTTGTGCGCGTGTGTGCACGTGATCTGTTTCATGTATTATGCAACCGCTGACGTGCAATCTGCGTTGTTTATAGTCATGTTCAACTGATTGTGCTCACAGCCAAAGACATTGAATATTCACCGTTGTCAATACATCATGCATGGCTGGCAGATGTGTGGGCGGAAGCACAGTCTATCTCACCATTCCTTGTCATGGTAAACCTGTTAGAAATTCCTTCCTCCTGTACTAGAACAAATAGGTCAGTTAGCTGATTCGTGTCTGACAGTTCTGTTTGATCTAAAATCTATTAGCTTGCCAGATTAAAGTGTCTGACAGTTCTATTTGGTCTTCTATTTTGCCAGATTACAGTGTCTGACAGTTCTTTTGGTCTAATATCTTCTATTTTGCCAGATTACAGTGTCTGACAGTTCTTTTTGGTCTATAATCTCCTAGCTAGCTAGATTAAAGTGTCTGACAGTTATGTATGGTCTAAAATCTTCTATCTTGCCAGATTAAAGGTCTGGCGACTGTCTTTAGTGAAGATTCTTCAACCTTGGCCTCGGACGTGCTATAATCTACCCTGGTTTGTGAGTGAGCGATCAGTATCCCAGGGATTGGTAATAGGTGAGGTCAAAGTGTGGATACGGCCCGATTAGTAGAGCCCAGCCCAATGGGATGGAATACAGTGTATCAAACCCTGGACCAATACGACTTAAGGTTGGGCTATCTCTGCCCCAGTGATTGGAATTATGGACCAGACAAGACATGTGATCTGTTGCCGTGGTGATCAATAGCAGGTAATGTCGCAGGGCTAATGATGACGGACAGTGCCGGCCGATGACACATAATTGTCTAGAGAGGAGGATCATTAGAAAATGGATTTTTCATGAAATATTAATCTGTGGGATAATGAACCACTCATCACACAACGTAGAAAATGGTTTGTGACAAGATGAATTCAGTTGAAATAGATTACTTAAACACACATCAAGGGAAACATGACTAAACATTGGAACAAGGTACAAGATGGTTACAGATGAAATCAGCAAGAATGCACACAGTTGTTGGAATAGATGGCTTAAACACACATCAAGGGAAACATGACTAAACATTGGAACAAGGTACACGATGGTTACAGATGAAATCAGCAAGAATGCATACAGTTTTTGGAATAGATGGCTTAAACACACATCAAGGGAAACATTACTAGTAGTAGTAGTAATGATGGAAGTAGTAGTAGTAGTAGTAGTAGTAGTAGTAGTAGTAGTAGTAGTAGTAGTAGTAGTAGTAGTAGTAGTAGTAGTAGTAGTAGTGATGGTAGTAGTAGTAGTAGTTGTAGTAGTAGTAGTAGTCGTAGTAGTAGTAGTAGTAGTGATGGTGGTAGTAGTAGTAGTAGTAGTATAAGTAGTGGTAAAAGTAGTAGTAGGAGCAGTAGTAGTAATGGTGGTAGTAGTAGAAGTAGTAGTAGTAGTAGTAGTAGTAGTAGTAGTAGTAGTAGTAGTAGTAGTAGTAGTAGTAGTAGCAGTAATAGTAGTAATAGTAGTAGTTGTAGTAAAAGTGGTAATAGTAGTAGTATTAGTAGTGGTAGGTGTGGTACAAAAGTCCTTGTCTATCAAAGCCTGTGTCCTTAGTACTCTTCTTTATGGCAGTGAAACCTGGACACCTTACTCACACCAAGAGAAACGTTTAAACAGCTTTCATATGCGGTGTCTGCGAAGAATTCTTGGTATTAAGTGGCAAGACAAAATCACAAATACTGAAGTATTGGAAAGATCAGGTTGTGTGACGGTTTATTCCATGCTCAGTCTTCGTAGACTTAGATGGATAGGACATCTTAGGAGGATGGATGATGGTAGAATACCAAAGGACATCTTTTTTGGTGAATTACAGACGGGTAGGAGATCTCAGGGTCGGCCTCTACTACGATACAAAGATGTGTGTAAACGTGACATGACTGATACAGGCATTGATAATGCACATTGGGAGCACGTCGCCGCTGAACGTGTTGCATGGAGGGCAAACATCAGAAATGGAATAAAGACAAAGGAGAAAATTATTGCAGATAAGTCACACATGGAACGTGTGAGACGTAAGATGGTGCATGATGGTGGAAATGACCACGTGTTCACATGCACCCACTGTGAATGAACATTTACAACGCGAATTGGCCTTATCAGTCACATTCGCTACCGCCATTGGTAAAAGTTATTATGCCTTTGTAAAAGCACAAACTATCGTCTGTCAAGACGGCAAGGTGCCAATTTAAAAAGTTGTAGTAGTAGTAGTAGCAGTAGTAGCAGAAGTAGTAGTAGTAGTAGTAGTAGTAGTAGTAGTAGTAGTAGTAGTAGTAGTAGTAGTAGTAGTAGTAGTAGTAGTAGTAGTAGTATAAGTAGTGGTAAAAGTAGAAGTAGTAGTAATAGTAGTAGTAGTAGTAGTAGTAGTAGTAGTAGTAGTAGTAGTAGTAGTAGTAGTAGTAGTAGTAGTAGTAGTATAGTAGGAGTATTAGTAGTAGTAGCAGTAGTAGTAGTAGTAGTAGTAGTAGTAGTATTAGTAGTAGTAGTAGTAGTGGTAGTGGTAGTAGTAGTAGTAGTAGTAGTAGTAGTAGTAGTAGTAGTAGTAGTAGTAGTAGTTGTAGTAGTTGTAGTAGTAGTAGTACTATAAGTAGTGGTAGTAGTAGTAGTAGTAGTAGTAGTAGTAGTAGTAGTAGTAGTAGTAGTAGTAGTAGTAGTAGTAGTAGTAGTAGTAGTAGTAGTAGTAGTAGTAGAAGTAGTAGTAGTAGTAGTAGTAGTAGTAGTAGTAGTAGTAGTAGTAGTAGTAGTAGTAGTAGTGGTAGTAGTAGTAGTAGTAGTAGTAGTATAAGTAGTGGTAGTAGTAGTAGTAGTAGTAGTAGTAGTAGTAGTAGTAGTAGTAGTAGTAGTAGTAGTAGTTGTAGTAGTTGTAGTAGTAGTAGTAGTAGTAGTAAGTACTATAAGTAGTGGTAGTAGTAGTAGTAGTAAGTAGTAGTAGTAGTAGTAGTAGTAGTAGTAGTAGTAGTAGTAGTAGTAGTAGTAGTAGTAGTAGTAGTAGTAGAAGTAGTAGTAGTAGTAGTAGTTGTAGTAGTAGTAGTAGTTGAAGTAGTAGTAGTAGTAGTAGTAGTAGTAGTAGTAGTAGTAGTAGTAGTAGTAGTAGTAGTAGTAGTAGTAGTAGTAGTAGTAGTAGTAGTAGTAGTAGTAGTAGTAGTAGTAGGACTATGCTCGAGCTGAAAGCGAGCGATTGGAAGATTGCTGGAGAACAAGAACATATTGCCGTTGTGATGATTGCTGGAGAACAAGAACATATTGCCGTTGTGATGATTGCTGGAGAACAAGAACATATTGTCGTGGTGAAGATTGCTGGAGAACAAGAACATATTGCCGTTGTGATGATTGCTGGAGAACAAGAACATATTGCCGTTGTGATGATTGCTGGAGAACAAGAACATATTGTCGTGGTGAAGATTGCTGGAGAACAAGAACATATTGCCGTTGTGATGATTGCTGGAGAACAAGAACATATTGCCGTGGTGAAGATTGCTGGAGAACAAGAACATATTGCCGTTGTGATGATTGCTGGAGAACAAGAACATATTGCCGTTGTGATGATTGCTGGAGAACAAGAACATATTGTCGTGGTGAAGATTGCTGGAGAACAAGAACATATTGCCGTTGTGATGATTGCTGGAGAACAAGAACATATTGCCGTGGTGAAGATTGCTGGAGAACAAGAACATATTGCCGTTGTGATGATTGCTGGAGAACAAGAACATATTGCCGTTGTGATGATTGCTGGAGAACAAGAACATATTGTCGTGTGAAGGATTGCTGGGAGAACAAGAACATATTGCCGTTGTGATGATTGCTGGAGAACAAGAAACATATTGCCGTTGTGATGATTGCTGGAGAACAAGAACATATTGTCGTGGTGAAGATTGCTGGAGAACAAGAACATATTGCCGTTGTGATGATTGCTGGAGAACAAGAACATATTGCCGTTGTGATGATTGCTGGAGAACAAGAACATATTGCCGTTGTGATGATTGCTGGAGACAAGAACCATATTGCCGTTGTGAAGATTGCTGGAGAACAAGAACATATTGCCGTTGTGATGATTGCTGGAGAACAAGACATATTGTCGTGGTGAAGATTGCTGGAGAACAAGAACATATTGCCGTTGTGATGATTGCTGAGAACAAGAACATATTGTCGTGGTGAAGATTGCTGGAGAACAAGAACATATTGCCGTTGTGATGATTGCTGGAGAACAAGAACATATTGTCGTGGTGAAGATTGCTGGAGAACAGAACATATTGCCGTTGTGATGATTGCTGGAGAACAAGAACATATTGTCGTGGTGAGATTGCTGGAGAACAAGAACATATTGCCGTTGTGATGATTGCTGGAGACAAGAACATATTGCCGTGGTGAAGATTGTTAGAGAACAAGAACATATTGCCGTGGTGAAGATTGCTGGAGAACAAGAACGTATTGCCGTGGTGAAGATTGTTAGAGAACAAGAACATATTGCCGTTGTGATGATTGCTGGAGAACAAGAACATATTGTCGTGGTGAAGATTGCTGGAGAACAAGAACATATTGCCGTTGTGATGATTGCTGGAGAACAAGAACATATTGTCGTGGTGAAGATTGCTGGAGAACAAGAACATATTGCCGTTGTGATGATTGCTGGAGAACAAGAACATATTGTCGTGGTGAAGATTGCTGGAGAACAAGAACATATTGCCGTTGTGATGATTGCTGGAGAACAAGAACATATTGTCGTGGTGAAGATTGCTGGAGAGACAAGAACATATTGCCGTGGTGAAGATTGCTGGAGAACAAGAACGTATTGCCGTGGTGAAGGATTGCTGGAGAACAGAACATATTGTCGTGGTGAAGATTGCTGGAGAACAAGAACATATTGCCGTTGTGATGATTGCTGGAGAACAAGAACATATTGTCGTGGTGAAGATTGCTGGAGAACAAGAACGTATTGCCGTGGTGAAGATTGCTGGAGAACAAGAACGTATTGCCGTGGTGAAGATTGCTGGAGAACAAGAACATATTGCCGTGGTGAAGATTGCTGGAGAACAAGAACATATTGCCGTTGTGATGATTGCTGGAGAACAAGAACATATTGTCGTGGTGAAGATTGCTGGAGAACAAGAACATATTGCCGTGGTGAAGATTGCTAGAGAACATGAACATATTGCCTTGGTGAATATTGCTGGAGAACAAGAACATATTGCCGTGGTGAAGATTGTGCTGGGAAGACTCACATCAATGGAAACATGAGAGCTATAGAAAGAACACACTACATCATGTCGATGGGGCGGGGCCGAATGTGGAGTTGGTAATGAGAGGCAAACCAGGAAATTATCAGAGTGATTAGTACAAGAGGCTTGAGGCTGACCCAGGTTGTGGCCAGCAGTCAACCGAGGCACAAGTGTTTTGTCGGCAATGAAACGACCACTGAGGTGAGCCAGAGCGCAACCTACCTCTGAATAATGTACGCTGAGCTCAGACTCAGCCGAGATATATCAACGGAAATTGGGCAAGAAAAGAATGCTCGCTTAATACGCAGAAATATTCGGATACAGCCGCTTAATCAGGGCGGATTGTGGGCATGAGCCGTGGGATGAGTGTCGGTCTGGGAAATAATGTGTGGTAAATACACCGGGAAATGTTTGAAAAGTCTAAAACACATACACTAGGAAATGTTTGTAGTGTCACACACACACATACACGAGGGAATGTTTGTAAAGTCTTCACACACATACACTAGGGAATGTTTGTAGTTTCACACAAACACACGAGCAGAAGTTTGTATAGCAATACACACACACATATACACACACCAGGCAATGTTGAAATAGACACACACACACACATACACGAGGGAATGTTTGTAAAGTCTTCACACACATACACTAGGGAATGTTTGTAGTTTCACACAAACACACGAGCAGAAGTTTGTATAGCAATACACACACACATATACACACACCAGGCAATGTTGAAATAGACACACACACACACACACACACACATACACGAGGAAATGTTTGCAAAAGCTTCACACACATACACTAGGGAATGTTTGTAGTTTCACACAAACACACGAGCAGAAGTTTGTATAGCAATACACACACACATATACACACACCAGGCAATGTTGAAATAGACAAATACACCCCCCCCCCCCCCCCCAAAAAAAAAAAAAAAAAAAAAAATACACACACACACACACGAGGAAATGTTCACATTGTCACACAATACACACACACACACACACACACAGACACACACACACACACACACACGCGCAAGAGGCATTGTTGACAAAGATACACAGTACACACACAGACACACACACACACAGGCACACACACAATGCTTCACACACAAAACACGCGCACGAAATACGGTTGACATGGCCACACATCACACACACACACACACTTACACACAGAAATACATTCATAAATACATACAGAAAGACACATAAAGGCACACACAGACACACACATACAGACACAGACACATACACAAACATAAACACAGACACACACAGACACATACAGACATAAACACCCACACCTACGAAGTTATGTTGATATAGTCACACAGTATACCCACACAGACACACACAGACACATACAGACATAAACACCCACACCTACGAAGTTATGTTGATATAGTCACACAGTATACCCACACAGACACACACGCTCACGCACACCACACACACACAAACTCGCACACACAAGGCAGTATTGATATATCCACCCAGTACACACACACACAAACAGAGATAGACGAGGGGGGGGGGGGAGGTAGAGAGATAGACAGAGCGATGTACTAGAAGATGGGAAGAATGAACGGACGAACGGACTTTATTTTCAAAGGGTAACAAATTGGGCACGCAGGCCCGTCTTACATTCGGCCCTTCCGATCACTCATCTTTCGTTCATCAACAGTGCATAATACATTCACATAGAAAAAAAAAATATTGTTACATGAATGTTGTAAACATTAACAATGCATATTACCATGTTATGAGACACATCCCCCAACAACCCACATATCCCCCATCCACCCACACATCCAACTCACACACACACACACACACACACACACATCACAGGCACACATACATCCCCCACCCATCCCCCAATCCCCACACCCATACACATCCCCCCACCTACACGTCTCCCCACCCATGACAGAGAGATAGACAGAGAGAGAGAGGGGGGAAATGAGACAGACAGAGAAATAGACAGACAGACAGACAGACAGACAGACAGACAAGCACAGCTATTGACTGTGACTAAGGCACAGAGACGGGCAGAGCTAACAGAACACACAGTTACTGACTGTAACTAAGACACAGAGACGGGCAGAGCTAACAGAACACACAGTTACTGACTGTAACTAAAACACAGAGACGGGCAGAGCTAACAGAACACACAGTTACTGACTGTAACTAAGACACAGAGACGGGCAGAGCTAACAGAACACACAGTTACTGACTGTAACTAAGACACAGAGACGGGCAGAGCTAACAGAACACACAGTTACTGACTGTAACTAAAACACAGAGACGGGCAGAGCTAACAGAACACACAGTTACTGACTGTAACTAAGACACAGAGACGGGCAGAGCTAACAGAACACACAGTTACTGAACTGTGACTAAGACACAGAGACGGGCAGAGCTAACAGAACACACAGTTACTGACTGTGACTAAGGACACAGAGACGGGCAGAGCTAACAGAACACACAGTTACTGACTGTAACTAAGACACAGAGACGGGCAGAGCTAACAGAACACACAGTTACTGACTGTAACTAAGACACAGAGACGGGCAGAGAGCTAACAGAACACACAGTTACTGACTGTGACTAAGACACAGAGACGGGCAGAGCTAACAGAACACAGTTACTGACTGTGACTAAGACACAGAGACGGGCAGAGCTAACAGAACACACAGTTACTGACTGTAACTAAACACAGAGACGGCCGAAGCTAACAGAACACACAGTTACTGACTGTGACTAAGACACAGAGACGGGCAGAGCTAACATAACACACAGTTACTGACTGTGACTATGACACAGAGACGGGCAGAAGCTAACAGAACACACAGTTACTGACTGTGACTAGACACAGAGACGGGCAGAGCTAACAGAACACACAGTTACTGACTGTACTATACAACAGAGACGGGCAGAGCTAACAAGAACACACAGTTACTGACTGTAACTAAGACACAGAGACGGGCAGAGCTAACAGAACACACAGTTTACTGACTGTAACTAAGACACAGAGACGGCAGAGCTAACAGAACACACAGTTACTGACTGTAACTAAGACACAGAGACGGCAGAGCTAACAGAACACACAGTTACTGACTGTACTAAGACACAGAGACGGCAGAGCTAACAGAACACACAGTTACTGACTGTGACTAAGACACAGAGACGGGCAGAGCTAACAGAACACACAGTTACTGACTGTAACTAAGACACAAGAACGGGCAGAGCTAACAGAACACACCAGTTACTGACTGTTGAACTAAGACACAGAGACGGGCAGAGCTAACAGAACACACAGTTACTGACTGTGACTAAGACACAGAGACGGGCAGAGCTAACAGAACACACAGTTACTGACTGTGACTAAGACACAGAGACGGGCAGAGCTAACAGAACACACAGTTACTGACTGTAACTAAGACACAGAGACGGGCAGAGCTAACAGAACACACAGTTACTGACTGTAACTAAGACACAGAGACGGGCAGAGCTAACAGAACACACAGTTACTGACTGTGACTAAGACACAGAGACGGGCAGAGCTAACAGAACACACAGTTACTGACTGTAACTAAGACACAGAGACGGGCAGAGCTAACCGAACCACACAGTTACTGACTGTACTAAGACACAGAGACGGGCAGAGAGCTAACAGAACACACAGTTACTGACTGTAACTAGACACAGAGACGGGCAGAGCTAACAGAACACACAGTTACTGACTGTAACTAAGACACAGAGACGGGCAGAGCTAACAGAACACACAGTTACTGACTGTGACTAAACACAGAGACGGGCAGAGCTAACAGAACACACAGTTACTGACTGTGACTAAGACACAGAGACGGCAGAGCTAACAGAACACACAGTTACTGACTGTAAATAAGACACAGAGACGGGCAGAGCTAACAGAAACACAGTTACTGACTGTAAATAAGACACAGAGACGGGCAGAGCTAACAGAACACACAGTTACTGACTGTGACTAAAACACAGAGACGGGCAGAGCTAACAGAACACACAGTTACTGACTGTAACTAAGACACAGAGACGGGCAGAGCTAACAGAACACACAGTTACTGACTGTGACTAAGACACAGAGACGGGCAGAGCTAACAGAACACACAGTTACTGACTGTACTAAGACACAGAGACGGGCAGAGCTAACAGAACACACAGTTACTGACTGTAACTAAGACACAGAGACGGGCAGAGCTAACAGAACACACAGTTACTGACTGTAAATAAGACACAGGAAAAACGGGCAGAGCTAACAGAACACACAGTTACTGACTGTACTAAGACACAGAGACGGGCAGAGCTAACAGAACACACAGTTACTGACTGTAACTAAGACACAGAGACGGGCAGAGCTAACAGAACACACAGTTACTGACTGTACTAAGACACAGAGACGGGCAGAGCTAACAGAACACACAGTTACTGACTGTAAATAAGACACAGAGACGGGCAGAGCTAACAGAACACACAGTTACTGACTGTACTAAACACAGAGACGGGCAGAGCTAACAGAACACACAGTTACTGACTGTACTAAGACACAGAGACGGGCAGAGCTAACAGAACACACAGTTACTGACTGTACTAAACACAGAGACGGGCAGAGCTAACAGAACACACAGTTACTGACTGTAACTAAGACACAGAGACGGGCAGAGCTAACAGAACACACAGTTACTGACTGTAACTAAGACACAGAGACGGGGCAGAGCTAACAGAACACACAGTTACTGACTGTGACTAAAGACACAGAGACGGGCAGAGCTAACAGAACACACAGTTACTGACTGTGACTAAGACACAGAGACGGGCAGAGCTAACAGAACACACAGTTACTGACTGTAACTAAGACACAGAGACGGGCAGAGCTAACAGAACACACAGTTACTGACTGTAACTAAGACACAGAGACGGGCAGAGCTAACAGAACACACAGTTACTGACTGTGACTAAGACACAGAGACGGGCAGAGCTAACAGAAACACAGTTACTGACTGTAACTAAGACACAGAGACGGGCAGAGCTAACAGAACACACAGTTACTGACTGTACTAAGACACAGAGACGGGCAGAGCTAACAGAACACACAGTTACTGACTGTACTAAGACACAGAGACGGGCAGAGCTAACAGAACACACAGTTACTGACTGTACTAAGACACAGAGACGGGCAGAGCTAACAGAACACACAGTTACTGACTGTACTAAGACACAGAGACGGGCAGAGCTAACAGAACACACAGTTACTGACTGTAACTAAGACACAGAGACGGGCAGAGCTAACAGAACACACAGTTACTGACTGTACTAAGACACAGAGACGGGCAGAGCTAACAGAACACACAGTTACTGACTGTAAATAAGACACAGAGACGGGCAGAGCTAACAGAACACACAGTTACTGACTGTAACTAAACACAGAGACGGGCAGAGCTAACAGAACACACAGTTACTGACTGTAACTAAGACACAGAGACGGGCAGAGCTAACAGAACACACAGTTACTGACTGTAACTAAGACACAGAGACGGGCAGAGCTAACAGAACACACAGTTACTGACTGTGACTAAGACACAGAGACGGGCAGAGCTAACAGAACACACAGTTACTGACTGTAACTAAGACACAGAGACGGGCAGAGCTAACAGAACACACAGTTACTGACTGTGACTAAGACACAGAGACGGGCAGAGCTAACAGAACACACAGTTACTGACTGTGACTAAGACACAGAGACGGGCAGAGCTAACAGAACACACAGTTACTGACTGTGACTAAGACACAGAGACGGGCAGAGCTAACAGAACACACAGTTACTGACTGTAACTAGACACAGAGACGGGCAGAGCTAACAGAACACACAGTTACTGACTGTAACTAAGACACAGAGGACGGGCAGAGCTAAACAGAACACACAGTTACTGACTGTAACTAAGACACAGAGACGGGCAGAGCTAACAGAACACACAGTTACTGACTGTGACTAAGACACAGAGACGGGCAGAGCTAACAGAACACACAGTTACTGACTGTAGACTAAGACACAGAGACGGGCAGAGCTAACAGAACACACAGTTACTGACTGTACTAAGACACAGAGACGGGCAGAGCTAACAGAAACACACAGTTACTGACTGTAACTAAGACACAGAGACGGGCAGAGCTAACAGAACACACAGTTACTGACTGTATGACTAAGACACAGAGACGGGCAGAGCTAACAGAACACACAGTTACTGACTGTAACTAAGGACACAGAGACGGGCAGAAGAGCTAACAGAACACACAGTTACTGGGACTGTAACTAAGACACAGAGGACGGGCAGAGCTAACAGAACACTACAGTTACTGACTGTGACTAAGACACAGAGGACGGGCAGAGCTAACAGAACACACAGTTACTGACTGTAACTAAGACACAGCGACGGCAGAGCTAACAGAACACACAGTTACTGACTGTAACTAAGACACAGAGACGGGCAGAGCTAACAGAACACACAGTTACTGACTGTAGACTAAGACACAGAGACGGGCAGAGCTAACAGAACACACAGTTACTGAATGTAACTAAGACACAGAGACGGGCAGAGCTAACAGAACACACAGTTACTGACTGTAACTAAGACACAGAGACGGGCAGAGCTAACAGAACACACAGTTACTGACTGTAACTAAGACACAGAAGACGGGCAGAGCTAACAGAACACACAGTTACTGACTGTAAATAAGACACAGAGACGGGCAAGAGCTAACAGAACACACAGTTACTGACTGTACTAAGACACAGAGACGGGCAGAGCTAACAGAACACACAGTTACTGACTGTAACTAAGACACAGAGACGGGCAGAGCTAACAGAACACACAGTTACTGACTGTAACTAAGACACAGAGACGGGCAGAGCTAACAGAACACACAGTTACTGACTGTAACTAAGACACAGAGACGGGCAGAGCTAACAGAACACAACAGCTATTGACTGTAACTAAGACACAGAGACGGGCAGAGCTAACAGAACACACAGTTACTGACTGTAACTAAGAGCACAGAGACGGGCAGAGCTAACAGAACACACAGTTACTGACTGTAACTAAGACACAGAGACGGGCAGAGCTAACAGAACACACAGTTACTGACTGTGACTAAGACACAGAGACGGGCAGAGCTAACAGAACACACAGTTACTGACTGTGACTAAGAAAGCGTGCACACGAAGTGGTCACTGCATGAATATTCGCTATGATGGCCTCACCTGGCCAATGGCCACTCTCCCGCGTCATTAGCGATCATCATGAGCAGTGTGCAGCGCCAGACCTGGTCTCTCGCCACCATCCGGGCGTCAGTTAGTGGTCAGAGTTCATTAAGATGGCGTCAGTTAGTGGTCAGAGTTCATTAAGATGGCGTCAGCAGACCACAAATAACATGGCTGTGAACCCGGATGTGGAGGCGGACACTGGCAACAGTGGATGGATGTCTCCCAACTGTCTTTCTCTTCTAGATCTACTTGTTTGTATGGCCATCTGTGCGTGAATATATGTGTGTCTGTGTGTGTGTGTGTTTATGTGTGTGTGTGTGTGGTGGGAGAGGGGAGGGGGTGAGGGAAATTAGACTGTGAGTGGAGGGTATGCAAGCCTAGACAGAGGGAGAGAGAGTACAGTGAGGGTATGCAAGCCTAGAGACAGGGAGAGAGAGTACAGTGAGGGTATGCAAGCCAGAGACAGGGAGAGAGTACAGTGAGGGTATGCAAGCCTAGATACAGGGAGAGAGTACAGTGAGGGTATGCAAGCATAGATACAGGGAGAGAGTACAGTGAAGGTATGCAAGCCTAGATACAGGGAGAGAGTACAGTGAGGGTATGCAAGCCTAGATACAGGGAGAGAGTACAGTGAGGGTATGCATGCCTACAGACAGGGAGAGAGTACAGTGAAGGTATGCAAGCCTAGAGACAGGGAGAGAGAGTACAGTGAAGGTATGCAAGCCTAGATACAGGGAGAGAGTACAGTGAAGGCATGCAAGCCTAGAGACAGGGAGAGAGTACAGTGAGGGTATGCAAGCCTAGAGACAGGGAGAGAGAGTACAGTGAAGGTATGCAAGTCTAGAGACAGGGAGAGAGTACAGTGAAGGTATGCAAGCCTAGAGACAGGGAGAGAGAGAGTACAGTGAGGGTATGCATGCCTAGAGACAGGGAGAGAGATTACAGTGAGGGTATGCATGCCTAGAGACAGGGAGAGAGTACAGTGAGGGTATGCAAGCCTAGAGACAGGGAGAGAGTACAGTGAGGGTATGCAATGCCTAGAGACAGGGAGAGAGTACAGTGAGGGTATGCAAGCCTAGAGACAGGAAGAGAGTACAGTGAGGGTATGCAAGCCTAGAGACAGGGAGAGAGTACAATGAGGGTATGCAAGCCTAGATACAGGGAGAGAGTACAGTGAGGGTATGCAAGCCTAGAGACAGGGAGAGAGAGTACAGTGAGGGTATGCAAGCCTAGAGACAGGTAGAGAGTACAGTGAGGGTATGCAAGCCTAGAGGCAGGGAGAGAGTACAGTGAGGGTATGCAAGCCTAGAGACAGGGAGAGAGTACAGTGAGGGTATGCAAGCCTAGAGACAGGGAGAGAGAGTACAGTGAGGGTATGCAAGCCTAGATACAGGGAGAGAGTACAGTGAGGGGAACGAACGAACGAACGAACGAACGAACGAACAAACTTTATTGTCAAAGGGTTAAGAATTGGGCACGCAGGCCCGTCTAACATTCTGCCCTTCTATCACTCTCTTCCATACATTATTTCATTCACACATCATTCAAGGCTAGATACAGGGAGAGAGTACAGTGAGGGTATGCAAGCCTAGATACAGGGAGAGAGTACAGTGAGGGTATGCAAGCCTAGATACAGGGAGAGAGTACAGTGAGGGTATGCAAGCCTAGATACAGGGAGAGAGTACAGTGAGGGTATGCAAGCCTAGATACAGGGAGAGAGTACAGTGATGGGATGAGTTGACAAATAGTGTTGTCCGACAATGAGATGCCTAAGTGCTTGAATTAATAGATCCGAGAGTACGGTTGTCACTGCCATGGTGTGACATGATCAGATAGTGTGGTTGTTACTGCCATGGTGTGACATGATCAGATAGTGTGGTTGTCACTGCCATGGTGTGACATGATCAGATAGTGTGGTTGTCACTGCCATGGTGTGACATGATCAGATAGTGTGGTTGTCACTGCCATGGTGTGACATGATCAGATAGTGTGGTTTGTCACTGCCATGGTGTGACATGATCAGATAGTGTGGTTGTCACTGCCATGGTGTGACATGATCAGATAGTGTGGTTGTCACTGCCAGGTGTGACATGATCAGATAGTGTGGGTTGTGCACTGCCATGGTGTGACATGAATCAGATAGTGTGGTTGTCACTGCCATGGTGTGACATGATCAGATAGTGTGGTTGTCACTGCCATGGTGTGACATGATCAGATAGTGTGGTTGTCACTGCCATGGTGTGACATGATCAGATAGTGTGGTTGTCACTGCCATATTATGACATGATCAGATAGTGTGGTTGTCACTGCCATGGTGTGACATGATCAGATAGTGTGGTTATCACTGCCATATTATGACATGATGAGTGAGTGTGAATGTCATTGCCATATTATGACATGATCAGATAGTGTGGTTATCAATGCCAAATTGTGACATGGTCAGAGAGTGTGGCTATCAGTACCATAATGTGACCTAATCTACTGCGCCAGGGTGATGGCACTTATTATAAATGATGTTATATATACGGGTGGGTGGGTGCAAAAGTGGTGTCATATATACTGGTTGGTGTAAGAGTGGTGTCATATATATACTGGTTGGTCTAAGAGTGGTGTCATATATATACTGGTGGGTATAAGAGTGGTGTCATATATACTGGTGGGTGTAAGAGTGGTGTCATATATACTGGTTGGTGTAAGAGTGGTATCATATATATATTGGTGGGTGTAAGAGTGGTGTCATATATACTGGTTGGTGTAAGAGTGGTATCATATATATATACTGGTGGGTGTAAGAGTGGTGTCATATATACCAAGTGGTGTAAGAGTGGTGTCATATATACTGGTTGGTGTAAGAGTGGTATCACATATATACTGGTGAGTGTAAGAGTGGTGTCATATATACTGGTTGGTGTAAGAGTGGTATCATATATATACTGGTTGGTGTAAGAGTGGTGTCATATATACTGGTTGGTGTAAGAGTGGTATCATATATATACTGGTTGGTGTAAGAGTGGTGTCATATATATATACTGGTAGGTGTAAGAGTGGTGTCATATATACTGGTTGGTGTAAGAGTGGTGTCATATATATACTGGTTGGTGTAAGAGTTGTGTCATATATATACTGGTTGGTGTAAGAGTGGTGTCATATATACTGGTGGGTGTAAGAGTGGTGTCATATATATACTGGTGGGTGTAAGAGTGGTGTCATATATACTGGTTGGTGTAAGAGTGGTATCATATATATATATACTGGTTGGTGTAAGAGTGGTATCATATATACTGGTTGGTGTAAGAGTGGTATCATATATATATACTGGTGGGTGTAAGAGTGGTGTCATATATATACTGGTTGGTGTAAGAGTGGTATCATATATATACTGGTGGGTGTAAGAGTGGTGTCATATATACTGGTTGGTGTAAGAGTGGTATCGTATATATACTGGTGGGTGTAAGAGTGGTATCATATATATACTGGTTGGTGTAAGAGTGGTGTCATATATATATATATACTGGTTGGTGTAAGAGTGGTATCATATATATACTGGTTGGTGTAATAGTGGTATCATATATATACTGGTTGGTGTAAGAGTGGTGTCATATAAATACTGGTTGGTGTAAGAGTAGTATCATATATATATACTGGTGGGTGTAAGAGTGGTATCATATATATACTGGTTTGTGTAAGAGTGGTATCATATATACTGGTTGGTGTAAGAGTGGTATCATATACACTGGTTGGTGTAAGAGTGGTATCATATATACTGGTTGGTGTAAGAGTGGTATCATATACACTGGTTGGTGTAAGAGTGGTATCATATATACTGGTTGGTGTAAGAGTGGTATCATATACACTGGTTTGTGTAAGAGTGGTATCATAATACACTGGTTGGTGTAGAGAGTGGTATCATATATACTGGTTGGTGTAAGAGTGGTATCATATATACTGGTTGGTGTAAGAGTGGTATCATATATACTGGTTGGTGTAAGAGTGGTATCATATATATATACTGGTTTATGTAAGAGTGGTGTCATATATACTGGTTGGTGTAAGAGTGGTATCATATATACTGGTTGGTGTAAGAGTGGTATCATATACACTGGTTGGTGTAAGAGTGGTATCATATACACTGGTTGGTGTAAGAGTGGTATCATATATACTGGTTGGTGTAAGAGTGGTATCATATACACTGGTTGGTGTAAGAGTGGTATCATATACACTGGTTGGTGTAAGAGTGGTATCATATATACTGGTTGGTGTAAGAGTGGTATCATATACACTGGTTGGTGTAAGAGTGGTGTCATTTATATACTGGTTGGTGTAAAGGTGGTGTCATGTCTACCAAGTGGTGTTACATATGGACGTATTTACAGACATAACAGACTGAAGAAAACCAGACAGACAGACTGACACATATCTGGGTAGATATAAGCGTGAGAAGCAAGAAAGAATTGAGAAATCATTTCATTGAGAGATTTCGTAAAGAAAACAGTAAACAAGGCAGGCAGTAAACACAGGTCAAATTAAAACACAGACAGTGGACAAGACTGCAATACACACGACAGCCATTATACAATACATATAGTACACAAAACAGACAGTACTCACGACAGACAGTATACAAACAGGCAACACACACATCGGGCAGTACACAAGACAGACATTACACATGATGGACAGTACACAAGACAGACAGTACACAAGACAGACAGTACACATGATGGACAGTACACAAGACAGACAGTACAAAGGCAGACAGTACACAAGACAGACAGTACACAAGACAGACAGTACACATGATGGACAGTACACAGACAGACAGTACAAATGCAGACAGTACACAAGACAGACAGTACAAAGGCAGACAGTACACAAGACAGATAGCACAGAAGACAGACGAGGAACAAGAGAAGAAAAAGATGAAAGGAGAACACCGAGGGCCATAAAGAAGATCAGAGGCGGACAAGTACACAGAACGACGTGAGTGATGAGTTGGGAGGCAGACCCGATACGTTCAGGGGTCGTGAGGGGAGCGGACGGGGACCACAGAAAATGGACAATATAGTGTGGAAGCCTGGTCGAGACGGATTTAAATGAGAAAAATTTGTCAGTGTCATATGCCAGGAAATCACATTAGGACAAAAACTCGACCCCAGGTGGAATGGGGGAGGGGGAAGGGTGTTTTGGAGAAATGAGTTATTGTCCTTGTTAGAGCCGAAAATGAGGGCGCTGTTTACAGGCCAGGCCCAGGGATATGACTTAGTACTGGTCAGTTCTTTAGTGGTTACTGGTGGGCCGAGGTCAGCGGGCATCTATCTACCTTAATGATTACTGGTGGGCCGAGGTCAGCGGACATCTATCTATCTTGGTGGTTACTGGTGGGCCGAGGTCAGCGGGCATCTATCTATGTTAGTGGTAACTGGTGGGCCGAGGTCAGCGGGCATCTATCTATCTTAGTGGTTATTGGTGGGCCGAGGTCAGCGGGCATCTATCTATCTTAGTGGTTATTGGTGGACCGAGGTCAGCGGGCATCTATCTATCTTAGTGGTAACTGGTGGGCCGAGGTCAGCGGGCATCTATCTATCTTAGTGGTTATTGGTGGGCAGAGATCAGCGGGCATCTATCTATCTTCGTGGTAACTGGTGGGCCGAGGTCAGCGGGCATCTATCTTAGTGGTTATTGGTGGGCCGAGGTCAGCGGGCATCTATCTATGTTAGTGGTAACTGGTGGGCCGAGGTCAGCGGGCATCTACCTATCTTAGTGGTTATTGGTGGGCCGAGGTCAGCGGGCATCTATCTATCTTAGTGGTTATTGGTGGGCCGAGGTCAGCGGGCATCTATCTATCTTAGTGGTTACTGGTGGGCCGAGGTCAGCGGGCATCTATCTACCTTAATGTTTACTGGTGGGCCGAGGTCAGCGGGCATCTATCTATCTTAGTGGTTACTGGTGGGCCGAGGTCAGTGGGCATCTATCTATCTTAGTGGTTACTGGTGGGCCGTGGTCAGCAGGCATCTATCTTTCTTAGTGGTAACTGGTGGGCCGAGGTCAACGGGCATCTATCTATCTTAGTGGTTTCTGGTGGGCCGAGGCCAGGGGTCATCTATCTATCTTAGTGGTTACTGGTGGGCCAAGGTCAGCAGTCATCTATCTATCTTCGTGGTTACTGGTGGGCCGAGGTCAGCGGGCATCTATATATCTTAGTGGTTTCTGGTGGGCCGGGGCCAGGGGTCATCTATCTATCTAAGTGGGTACTGGTGGGCCGAGGTCAGCGGGCATCTATATATCTATATTAGTTGTTACTGGTGGGCCGAGGTCATCGGACATCTATCTATCTATCTTAGTGGTTATTTGTGGGCCGAGGTCATCGGGCATTTATCTATCTATCTTAGTGGTTACTGGTGGGCCGAGGTCAGCGGGCATCTATCTATCTTAGTGGTTAATGGAGGGCCGAGGTCATCGGGCATCTATCTATCTTAGTGGTTACTGGTGTCATAATTTTCTTTGATCTTCTAAATTTATATGTTCATGAATCTTGTCCGTCAGTGGAGTTAAATTTTCTTTGATCCTCTAATGATATATGTTAATGAATCTTGTCCGTGGATGGAGTCACAATTTTCTTTGATCCTCTAAATGTATGTCTCCATGACTCTTGTGAGTGACACTGATCATTTGTCCGCTACAGTTATCTGCCCACGAATGGTGACCGCTGAGTGAAGCGCTGTGTGATGAGGTGTACGCTTACGTCTCTGCCAGGCTTCCATGGACGACTGCGCACGCTCCATGTTCTCTCCAGCAGCGAGTTCAGTCTAATATGCTCTAACTATATTGACAATAAACCAGTCCGGCGTGCAATCACGGGCACATAACCACACACACACGCACACACTCACACACACACACACATCACACACACTATCACACACATCACAGACACACACACACACACACACACACACACACACACACACACACACTCTCACACATCACACCACTCACACAGAAACCCCGCCCATTGATGTCTCTGACCCCAGTTTAAGAGGCCGGGAGATTGGCCGCTATTGTCTCGCCCGAAGGCAACCAACCTGGATGGAGCGCCGACCAGAAATATGCTGGTTGTATGTTACAGACCTGGTGACTAGTTTCCCGGTCTACAGCACTCGTGGCTGCCCGGCCATCTGTCGGCCCATGGTCCCTCTCACTAACCGAGACAATCAATGAGGGGATCAATGCCTCATCTCCCCTACGTCGTGTCCTCGGAGGATCCACGGCCCATAATTGGATTAGTGCTGTTTGATACTAATGTTGTGTATGACTATCATTGGTTATTTCCCTTGTTTTCCATCCCTCCATGCCTGTCTTCTCTTTCAGTCTGTCTATGCATCTGTCTATCTATGTCTATGTGAGCTTGTCAGTAAATGCGTGTGTGATTGAGTGTGTGTGAGTTTGCGTAAGTTAGCGTGATCGCCTGTGTGTGTGCGTGTGAGTTCGTCTGCGTGCATGTGTATTTTTCTGTCTATGTGCGGATGAGTGGCATGTCAGTGAATATGTGTGTAGGTGAGTTTGTTATAACATGTGTAAAAGTGAGTGTGAGTGAGTGTCGTATGTATTTACGCTTATCTTTGAGTGTGTGTGTGTGTATGTATGTATATATATATATATATATATATATATATATATATATATATATATATATATATATATATATATATATATATATATATATGCGCACGTGTGTGTCAGCATGTATACATGTATGTATGTATGCGTATGCATGCGAGAGTGTAAGTGTGTGTGTAGATAGGTAAGTAGGTAGATAGGTACGTAGGCAGGTCTGTCTGTCTCTCTGTCTGTCTGCATGCATATGTTTATGCTTGTGTGTACAGCCTGGTCACAACTGTTTGTATTCACGTAGTCACATTGAGAACCATGTCCTTATTGTTTGTATTCACGTAGTCACATTGAGAACCATGTCCTTATTGTGCACACAAAATACTTCACAATGTTCATAAATCTGACTACGTTGATCAGACACATCGCCACACATCCGACACAATAAAGATGCCAAGAGTTCAGTTTTCCCGGCTTGTAACCAGATCAGCAAATGGTTGGACTCTGACCCCAGGGACCCCACATTTGGATGGATCGCCCCGGTGTTTCTGCAACCCACCCACCCTCTCAGACCGTAGCATAAAGCAGATTGAGGCCCCAGGGGGCGCGGCCATATTTACAGCGTCTGGAGGCAGTCTTCACAGGCGAGAATATAAAACAGCAAATATTAGATCAGAGGTTAACTCACACGTGATGTTTAACTCTGGCACCGACAATACATCTGAGTGCAGGCCACACAGGGGCGCTGATCTTCTTTGGGAGGGTCACACAGACAAGCTGACCTTCCTAGAGAGGGTCACACAGATACCCTGAACTCAGTGCAGAATTCATCAGTTCCCAGGTAAATGGACTCCTAACCTCGTAATGGCGTTAACTTAATAAGCTCGCTATCTCAAGATTTGTAAGCAGGGAATGTATGTAGGTCTCACGGGCTAGACCAGGCCTGGAGCCCTAGGCTGATAACCGCATGTAATAGAACTTGTTGACAGACCAACGATTTCATAGTTTAACGTTGACAGCCTCACATTGACAGCCTCCCATTGACAGTCCCACATTGACAGCCTCACATTAACAGTCCCATGCAGAAAGTCCGAAATTAACAGTCTCACATAGACAGTCCCATGTAGACAGCCTCTCATAGACTATCCCCCATTAACAACCCCATATTGACAACCCCACATTGACAATCCCCCATTGACAACCCCACATTGACAACCCCCCATTGACAACCCCGCATTGTCAACCCTTCATTGTCAACCCCACATTGACAATCCCACAATGACAACCCCAAATTAACAACCTAACATTGACAACCCCCAAACTGACAAACCCACATTGACAACGCCATGTTGTTAGTCCCCAGCTGACTGTACACATTGTTTATTCTAATATAAATAAACTGATTTTTTTTTCTGTAAGTTCCTCACTTGCGGGGTGGGCGACCATGTCTCTGAATAATTCACCGGTTACATTTATTGAATACAATCTATAAATATCTGCCCCCTCACATGTCTGCCCCCTCACATGCCTGTTCCCTCACATGCCTGCTCTCTCACATGTCTGCTCATTCACATGTCTGCTCCCTCACATGTCTAATCCCTCACATTGGTCCCTCACATGTCTACTCCGTCACATGACTTCTATAGTCTCCTCCCAAGAAGCAAGACAATGCAATTTGGAAAATTCCGGCCCTAGGGACATGATATCAACTGTGTTAGTTGTCCGGTTTTTTTCTGTCTGTCTTGTCCTTCTTTCTGTCGTTGAGCCCTGCTGTCGACTGTGTGGCGTTTCTGTCTGTCTTGTTATCCTGTTGTAATTCTGGCCCTATTTCTACGTCTCTTGTCTCATGTTCTCCATTCTCTTTGCCCAGTCCTCACATAAAAATTCCCGTACCTACATTTGTCTGTGTCTAGTTCCGCTGGTGTCTAGTTCTGCTAGTGGCTAGTTCTGCTAGTGGCTAGTTCTGCTAGTATCATTCTGTTCCTCCAGCTCTCCTATTTGAGGCAAAGTATCCCCCGACTTTCTTCAACTTCTTCTGTATGTCTTATGTTGTTCTGTCTTACTGTCCTATGCATGTCTTCTATTGTTCTATCTTAGGTCCTTCTGTATGTCTTCTTTTATTCCATGTTAGTGTCTTTCTGCTTGTCTTCTATTGTTCCATCTTAGTTTCCGTATGTATGTATTTATTTATATATTGCAATCCCGAAGAAATCAGGAGCCTTGGAATGCGATCAACATCGAACAATTAGTATAATGAGCCATATCACAAAGATTTTGCTAAGAATTATCATGCAAAGGGGTAGGAAAAGAAATACAACCCGAAATCGGAGATCGATTGATTGATTGATTGATTGGTTGGTTGGTTGGTTGGTTGTTGGTTGATTAATTAATTGATTGATTGATCGTTATTTTATAAGGGTTACAATTTGGGCACGCAGGCCAGTCTTACATTCGGCCCTTCCAGTCACTTATCTTTCGTTCATCAATAGTGCTTGATGCATTTCCATAGGAAAAACGCATTGTCAAATGAATGTTGTAAACATAAACCTTGCATATTACCCTGTTATGAGACATATCCCCCACCCACCCACACATCCCCCAACCACCGCACATCCACACACACACATCCCTGCGCCCACACCCCCCCCCAACCACGCATACACCCCACCAGACACACACTCGCCCACCCACACATCCTCCACCCACCCACACACATACCCTCAACCACTCAGCCAAAAACACATCCCTAACCACACAATCCCCCACCCACACAAACATCCCATGCCAACCCACACATTATGCACCCACCCACACACACACACCCACACTTCCCCCACCACACAATCTCCCCCACCCATACACACATCCCGCACCCACCCCTACACACATCCCCAACCAACACACATACCCAACCCACACAACCTCCCCACCAACACACACGCCATACCCATCCCCCATCCCACACACACACACTCACCCACCCACACATCCCAAAATAAGAATGACTCCACTAACCAAAAAGCCCACATATCAACAAACCAGAATAACTCAACCAAAAAAAAAACCCCCCAAAAAACAAAAAAAAAACCAACCAACCCAAAAACCCAAAAACAAAAACAACCAAAATACCCAACCAAAAACCCCCCCAAACAATACAAAAACCAAAAAACCCCCCCCCCCCCCTCCCCCCCCAAAAACCCCCCAAAAACCCCCAAAAAACAAAACCCAAAAAATAAAACCAAACAAACTACAACAAACCAAAAAAAAAAAAACAAACCGTACAAAACAAAAAAGTAAATACAAACAACCAAATAAAACAACCAAAAAAAATCAACCAACCAAAACCCACAACAACAAACCCAAAATAATCAAACAAAACAAACCCCCAACAACAAAACCCCCAAAAACCAAACAAAAACCCCAACAACAAACCCCAAAAAACTCAAAACCAAAAACCAAACAAAACCCCGAAAAACCCCCAAAAAAAAACCAAAAAAACCAAAAAACCCAAAAACCCCCAACAACAAAAGGAAACCCAAAAAAAAAACAGACTAGCAACCCCAAAAAAAAAAACAAACAACCCCAAAAAAAGAATAAACCCAAACCCAAAAAACCCAATTCAAACAAAAACCAAAAAACAAACAACCCCCAAAACCAAAAAAAAAAAAAATAACAACCAAAAACTAAACAAACCAAAAAACTCAACCAAAAACCCCAAAAAAACCAAAAACCAAAAAAACCCCCCAACCCAATTTTAACCAAAACCCAAAAAAAAACCCCCAAACAAAAAAAACAAACCCAAAAAACCAAAAAAACCCCAAACCCCAAAAAAACCAAAAAAAAACCAACCCCCAAAAAACCAAAAAAACCAAAAAAAAAACCACAACCCCCCCAAAAAAAAACCAACAACCAACAAGCCCACATATCAGAAAAAACCAAAATAACAAAACCCAAAAACCCCCCCAAAACAACCCCAAAAACCAAAAAAAAAAAAAAGCCACCTTAACAAAAAAAAAAATAAACCCAAAAACCCCATATAAAAAAAAAAAAACTCAACCAAACCCCTCCCTATCAACAAACCAAAATAAATCCCCAACCAACAACCCCATAAAACAAAAAAAATAAAAAACCACAACCCCCCCAACCAAAAAACCCAAAAAACCCCAAAAACCCCCAACCAAAAAACCAAAAAACAACCAACCCCAACCCCCAAAAAAAAAACCCAAAAAAAAACCCCAAAAACAACAAAAAACCAAAAACCCCCAACCCCCAAAAAGAAAACCAAAAAAACCAACCCCCAACCCCACAAACCAAAACCAACCAACAAGCCCACAAACCAAAAAAAAACCAAAAAAAAAACCCCCCCAAAACCCAAAAAGAAAAAACCCAAAAAACCCCCCCAAAACCCACAAACAAAAAACCCAAAAAACCAAAACACAACCCCCCCAAAAAACCCAAAACCCAAAAAACCCCAACCAAAACCCCAAAAAAAACAAAACCCAAAAAAACCAAAAACCCAAAAACCCCAAAAAACCCCAAAAAAAAAACCAACCAAAAGCCCCCCAACAAACAAACCAAAAAACAAAAAAACCAAAAACAAAACAACCCCCAAAAACCAACCAAAACCCCAAACCAAAACAAAAATACCAACCAAAAAACCCCCCCCAACCAAAAAAAAAACCAAAAACCCCAACCCAACCCCAAATCAAACAAACAAGAATAATCAACCAAAAGCCCACATTCAAAAACCCAAAAAAACTCAACCAACCAAACCCCATTTCAGAACAAACAAGAATAACTCAACCAACAACCCAATACAGAAAAAAAAGAATAAACCCAAACCCAAAACCCAACAAACAAAAAATTAAAACCAACCCCAAAAAAAAAACCAAAAATAAACCAAAAAAAAATTCCCAAACCAGAAAATAACCAACAAGCCCCATACCCAAAAAAACCAAAAAACCAAACCCAAAAACCCCCCCATTCCGCCCAATAAAACAAAACCCAAAACCCAAAACCAAAATACCCCCACCAAAAAACCCCAAAAAAAAAAAACCCAAAAAACCCCAAAACAAAAAAAACAACCAAAAAACCCCCCAAAAAAGCACCCCAAAAAAAACCAAAAAAAACCCAAAAACCACAACCCAAAAAAAACCAACCAAAACAAAAAACCCCAAAAAAAAATAACCAAAAAAACAACCCAATACCACAAACCCCAAAAAAAAAAACAACCCCAAAAAAAAAAAACCCAAAATAACCCCAACCAAAAAACCCAACAACCCAAAAAATTCAACCCCAAAAACAACAACAAAAAACAAAACCAAAAAACCCCAAACCCAAACAAACCAAAATAACCAACCAAAAACCCAACCCAAAAGCCCACATTAAAAAACCAAGAATAAATCACCAACAAGCCCAATATCAGCACAAACCAAAAACCAAAACCCCCCAAACCCCAATCAAAAAAAAAAACCCAACCAAAAACCCCAAAACAAAAAAAAAACCAACCCAAAACCCCATATCAACAAACCAAAATCTCAACCAACCCCAAACCCCCCAACAAAACCAAAAAAACCAACCAACAAGCCCACATACACACAAACCAAGAATACTCAACCAAAAAGCCCACAATCAGCACAAACCAAAAATAAATCAACCAACCAACGCCCACATATCAGAACAAAACCCAAAAATAACAACCCAACCCAAAAACCCCCTATAAAAAAAAAATACTCAACCCAACCCAAAAACCCCCAAAATCAAACAAACCAAAAATAACTCAACCAAAAACCCCCCTACAGCACAAACCAAAAAACCAAAAACCCCAAGCCCACATTAACAAACCCAAAAAACTAACAAAAAAAGCCCACAATCAGAAAAAACCCAAAAATAACTCAACCAACAAGCCCACATTCAGAAAAAACCAAGAATTCCCCCAACAACCCCCTTAAAACCAAAAAAAAAACCAACCAAAAACCCAAACCCAAAAAACCCAAAAATAACCAACCAACAACCCCAAAAAAACCCAAAAAAAAAAAATTAAAATACCCACATTCCAAAAAAAAAAAATTAACCAACCCCAAACCCAAAATTTAAACCCAAATAACTAAAACAAGCCCAAACCCACAAAAAAAAAACCAACCAAAACCCCCCCTTCAGCCCAAAAAAAAATAACCCAAAACCCCCAAAAGAAAAAAAAACCAAAACCCCACAACAAAAAATATCCCAAAAAACAACAAAACAAAAGAAAAAAAAAAAAAATTCCCAAAAAAATAAAAACCCCCCCAAAACTCAAAAACCAAAAACCAAAAAAAGAAAAAACAAAAATTAAAAAAACCCAAAAAAAAAAAAGAACCAAAACCCAACCCAACCAAAACCCCAAAAAAATAACCAAAAAACCCCCCACAAAAACCAAAAACCCCCAAAAAAACCCCCAAAACCAAAAAAAACCAACCAAAAAACCCCAAAAAACAAAAAAAAAACCAACCAAAAAACCCCCCAAAAACCCAAAAAAAAACCCCAAACCCCAAAAACAAAAAAAAAAAAAAAAAAAAAAAAAAAAAAAAAAAAAAAAAAAAAAAAAAAAAAAAAAAAAAAAAAAAAAAAAAAAAAAAAAAAAAAAAAAAAAAAAAAAAAAAAAAAAAAAAAAAAAAAAAAAAAAAAAAAAAAAAAAAAAAAAAAAAAAAAAAAAAAAAAAAAAAAAAAAAAAAAAAAAAAAAAAAAAAAAAAAAAAAAAAAAAAAAAAAAAAAAAAAAAAAAAAAAAAAAAAAAAAAAAAAAAAAAAAAAAAAAAAAAAAAAAAAAAAAAAAAAAAAAAAAAAAAAAAAAAAAAAAAAAAAAAAAAAAAAAAAAAAAAAAAAAAAAAAAAAAAAAAAAAAAAAAAAAAAAAAAAAAAAAAAAAAAAAAAAAAAAAAAAAAAAAAAAAAAAAAAAAAAAAAAAAAAAAAAAAAAAAAAAAAAAAAAAAAAAAAAAAAAAAAAAAAAAAAAAAAAAAAAAAAAAAAAAAAAAAAAAAAAAAAAAAAAAAAAAAAAAAAAAAAAAAAAAAAAAAAAAAAAAAAAAAAAAAAAAAAAAAAAAAAAAAAAAAAAAAAAAAAAAAAAAAAAAAAAAAAAAAAAAAAAAAAAAAAAAAAAAAAAAAAAAAAAAAAAAAAAAAAAAAAAAAAAAAAAAAAAAAAAAAAAAAAAAAAAAAAAAAAAAAAAAAAAAAAAAAAAAAAAAAAAAAAAAAAAAAAAAAAAAAAAAAAAAAAAAAAAAAAAAAAAAAAAAAAAAAAAAAAAAAAAAAAAAAAAAAAAAAAAAAAAAAAAAAAAAAAAAAAAAAAAAAAAAAAAAAAAAAAAAAAAAAAAAAAAAAAAAAAAAAAAAAAAAAAAAAAAAAAAAAAAAAAAAAAAAAAAAAAAAAAAAAAAAAAAAAAAAAAAAAAAAAAAAAAAAAAAAAAAAAAAAAAAAAAAAAAAAAAAAAAAAAAAAAAAAAAAAAAAAAAAAAAAAAAAAAAAAAAAAAAAAAAAAAAAAAAAAAAAAAAAAAAAAAAAAAAAAAAAAAAAAAAAAAAAAAAAAAAAAAAAAAAAAAAAAAAAAAAAAAAAAAAAAAAAAAAAAAAAAAAAAAAAAAAAAAAAAAAAAAAAAAAAAAAAAAAAAAAAAAAAAAAAAAAAAAAAAAAAAAAAAAAAAAAAAAAAAAAAAAAAAAAAAAAAAAAAAAAAAAAAAAAAAAAAAAAAAAAAAAAAAAAAAAAAAAAAAAAAAAAAAAAAAAAAAAAAAAAAAAAAAAAAAAAAAAAAAAAAAAAAAAAAAAAAAAAAAAAAAAAAAAAAAAAAAAAAAAAAAAAAAAAAAAAAAAAAAAAAAAAAAAAAAAAAAAAAAAAAAAAAAAAAAAAAAAAAAAAAAAAAAAAAAAAAAAAAAAAAAAAAAAAAAAAAAAAAAAAAAAAAAAAAAAAAAAAAAAAAAAAAAAAAAAAAAAAAAAAAAAAAAAAAAAAAAAAAAAAAAAAAAAAAAAAAAAAAAAAAAAAAAAAAAAAAAAAAAAAAAAAAAAAAAAAAAAAAAAAAAAAAAAAAAAAAAAAAAAAAAAAAAAAAAAAAAAAAAAAAAAAAAAAAAAAAAAAAAAAAAAAAAAAAAAAAAAAAAAAAAAAAAAAAAAAAAAAAAAAAAAAAAAAAAAAAAAAAAAAAAAAAAAAAAAAAAAAAAAAAAAAAAAAAAAAAAAAAAAAAAAAAAAAAAAAAAAAAAAAAAAAAAAAAAAAAAAAAAAAAAAAAAAAAAAAAAAAAAAAAAAAAAAAAAAAAAAAAAAAAAAAAAAAAAAAAAAAAAAAAAAAAAAAAAAAAAAAAAAAAAAAAAAAAAAAAAAAAAAAAAAAAAAAAAAAAAAAAAAAAAAAAAAAAAAAAAAAAAAAAAAAAAAAAAAAAAAAAAAAAAAAAAAAAAAAAAAAAAAAAAAAAAAAAAAAAAAAAAAAAAAAAAAAAAAAAAAAAAAAAAAAAAAAAAAAAAAAAAAAAAAAAAAAAAAAAAAAAAAAAAAAAAAAAAAAAAAAAAAAAAAAAAAAAAAAAAAAAAAAAAAAAAAAAAAAAAAAAAAAAAAAAAAAAAAAAAAAAAAAAAAAAAAAAAAAAAAAAAAAAAAAAAAAAAAAAAAAAAAAAAAAAAAAAAAAAAAAAAAAAAAAAAAAAAAAAAAAAAAAAAAAAAAAAAAAAAAAAAAAAAAAAACCCCCCCCCCCCCCCCCCCCCCCCCCCCCCCCCCCCCCCCCCCCCCCCCCCCCCCCCCCCCCCCCCCCCCCCCCCCCCCCCCCCCCCCCCCCCCCCCCCCCCCCCCCCCCCCCCCCCCCCCCCCCCCCCCCCCCCCCCCCCCCCCCCCCCCCCCCCCCCCCCCCCCCCCCCCCCCCCCCCCCCCCCCCCCCCCCCCCCCCCCCCCCCCCCCCCCCCCCCCCCCCCCCCCCCCCCCCCCCCCCCCCCCCCCCCCCCCCCCCCCCCCCCCCCCCCCCCCCCCCCCCCCCCCCCCCCCCCCCCCCCCCCCCCCCCCCCCCCCCCCCCCCCCCCCCCCCCCCCCCCCCCCCCCCCCCCCCCCCCCCCCCCCCCCCCCCCCCCCCCCCCCCCCCCCCCCCCCCCCCCCCCCCCCCCCCCCCCCCCCCCCCCCCCCCCCCCCCCCCCCCCCCCCCCCCCCCCCCCCCCCCCCCCCCCCCCCCCCCCCCCCCCCCCCCCCCCCCCCCCCCCCCCCCCCCCCCCCCCCCCCCCCCCCCCCCCCCCCCCCCCCCCCCCCCCCCCCCCCCCCCCCCCCCCCCCCCCCCCCCCCCCCCCCCCCCCCCCCCCCCCCCCCCCCCCCCCCCCCCCCCCCCCCCCCCCCCCCCCCCCCCCCCCCCCCCCCCCCCCCCCCCCCCCCCCCCCCCCCCCCCCCCCCCCCCCCCCCCCCCCCCCCCCCCCCCCCCCCCCCCCCCCCCCCCCCCCCCCCCCCCCCCCCCCCCCCCCCCCCCCCCCCCCCCCCCCCCCCCCCCCCCCCCCCCCCCCCCCCCCCCCCCCCCCCCCCCCCCCCCCCCCCCCCCCCCCCCCCCCCCCCCCCCCCCCCCCCCCCCCCCCCCCCCCCCCCCCCCCCCCCCCCCCCCCCCCCCCCCCCCCCCCCCCCCCCCCCCCCCCCCCCCCCCCCCCCCCCCCCCCCCCCCCCCCCCCCCCCCCCCCCCCCCCCCCCCCCCCCCCCCCCCCCCCCCCCCCCCCCCCCCCCCCCCCCCCCCCCCCCCCCCCCCCCCCCCCCCCCCCCCCCCCCCCCCCCCCCCCCCCCCCCCCCCCCCCCCCCCCCCCCCCCCCCCCCCCCCCCCCCCCCCCCCCCCCCCCCCCCCCCCCCCCCCCCCCCCCCCCCCCCCCCCCCCCCCCCCCCCCCCCCCCCCCCCCCCCCCCCCCCCCCCCCCCCCCCCCCCCCCCCCCCCCCCCCCCCCCCCCCCCCCCCCCCCCCCCCCCCCCCCCCCCCCCCCCCCCCCCCCCCCCCCCCCCCCCCCCCCCCCCCCCCCCCCCCCCCCCCCCCCCCCCCCCCCCCCCCCCCCCCCCCCCCCCCCCCCCCCCCCCCCCCCCCCCCCCCCCCCCCCCCCCCCCCCCCCCCCCCCCCCCCCCCCCCCCCCCCCCCCCCCCCCCCCCCCCCCCCCCCCCCCCCCCCCCCCCCCCCCCCCCCCAAAAAAAAACCAAAAACCAAAAACCCCCCCCCACAACAAACAAAAAATAACCAACCAACGCCCACATATCAGACAAACCAAGAAAACTCAACCAACCCAAAAACCCACAACAAACAAAAAGAATAACCAACAACAACCCAATATCAGACAAACCAAGAATACTCAACCAACCAGCCCCACAGCAAAACAAAAAGAATAACCAACCCAAAAAGCCCCATTCAGCACAAACCCGAATAACTCAAACCCAAACCCAAAGCCCACAATCAGAACAAACCAAAAAACTCAACCAAAAAGCCACATTCAGCACAAACCAAGAATGACTCAACCAACCAACAACCCAATTCAGAACCAAAAAAATAACCAACCCAAAAAGCCCCCAACAAAACAAACAAAAAATACTCAACCAACAAAAACCCCCAAATTAAAAAATTCTCAACCAAAAACAAGCCCAAAATCAGAACCCAAAATAATCCCCAAGACTTAGAAAACCAAAATCTAACCCCAAAAACCCACGTACCAAAACCGAAAACCCCCACCAACGCCCACAAACAGAAAAAACCAAAAATAATAAAAAAACCCAAAATCGATTTTTAATTTTTTTTTTCCCCTATATTCACAGGAATCCTTAAACACACACTTTAGCAATTTTGATTTCTTTCCAAATTACCAGATTTACCCCCAGAAAACCGGCACAACCCCACTTACCAACCAGAAACCACCAACCGCCAAAAACAGACACAGATATAAACAAAATCGGAACCCCAAAAACCCAACGGGCCCCATATAGACAAACCCGGGAAAACCCCAACCAAAAAACCCAATATCAGCACAACAAGATAACTCAACCAACAAGCAAATATCAGCACAAACCAAGAATCTCACCAACCAACAAGCCCAATATCAGACAAAACCCAAAAATAACTCAACCAACAAGCAAAAATATCAGAAAAAACCAAAAATAAATCAACCAACAAGCCCAATATCAGCACAAACCAAGAATAAATCAACCAACAAGCCCCATATCAGACAAACAAGAATAACTCAACCAACAACCCCCAATCAGCACAAACCAAGAATACTCAACCAACAACCCCCCAACAACAAACCAAAAGGTAACCAACCCCCAAAACCCAATATAAAAAAAACCCAAAAATAAATCAACCAACCAACAAACCCACATTCAGACAAAACCCAAAAATACTCAACCAACAAGCCCACATATCGCACAAACCAAGAAAACTCAACCAACCAACGCCCACATATCAGAACAAACCCAAAAATAACTCAACCAACAAGCCCCCATATCAGCACAAACCCAAAAATGACTCAACCAACCCAAAAACCCAAATCAGAACAAACCAAGAATAACTCAACAACAAGCCCACATATCACACAAACAAGAATGACTCAACCAACCCCAAGCCCACATGTCAGCACAAACCCGAATAACTCAACCAACAAGCCCACAATCGACAAACAAGAATAACTCAACCAACCAACCCCACATTCAGAAAAAACCAAGAATAAATCAACCAACAACCACATTCAGCACAAACCCAAAAATACCCAAACCCCCAACAACCCAATATCAGAAAAAACCAAGAATAACTCAACCAACAAGCCCACAACAGAAAAAAAAATCCCTCCAACCCCTTCAGCCCCTGAAAACTCAACCCCCCAAACCCAAAATAAACCCAAGAAAAACTCCCAAAAACCCCCCTTCGAAAACCGAATACCAAAAACCAACGCCCAAGCCACAAACCCGAAAATCAAAAACCCAAAAAACAAAAGAAAAACCGTAACCAACCAACGCCCACAAATCAAAATTTTTACCCAAATTTTTTACAGGCAGGTAAAAATCACCTTTTTTTGCTAATTTTTTCCCCAAGATTTTTTCAGGAAAAAAGCCTTAAAACCCAATACCCCCCACCAACCGGGGGGGAAACAGACAACCCGGAATACTTACACAGAAAAATTAGGAAAACGGTTTAAACCCAACCAACGGGCCCCATATAGACAAACCCGAATAAAATCAACCAACAAACCCCATATCAGCAAAAAGTCAAAAAACCAAAAAATCAACAAACAAAATGCCAAAACCCAAAAAACCACCAACAACAAGAATACCACAAAACCCAAAAAACCAACCCAAAAACAAAATATCAAAAAAACAAGAAAAACAACCAAAAACCCAATATCAACAAAACCCAAAAAACCAACCAAAAAACCCCAAAGAAAATCAAAAAACCCAAACCAAAAATCCCACAACCCAAAAGAATACCAACCAACAAGCCCACATATCAGACAAACCAAGAATCTCAACAACCCAAAAACCCCCCCACAAACAAAAGAATAACCAACCAACCAAAAAGCCCACAACAGAAAACCAAAAGCCAACCCAAAAACCCAATACCACAAAACCCAAAATGCCAACCCAAAAACAACCCAATATCAAACAACCAAAATAATCAACCAAAAACCCAATATCAAAAAACCAAAATCCAAAACCAACAACCCAATATCAAACAAACCAAAATAATCAACAACAACCCAAATACCAAAACCCAAAATACCCAAACCAACCCGCAAACCCCCACAGAAAACCAAAAAACCCAAACCAAAAACCCCCAAACAACAAAAAATAACCAACCCAAACCAAATTTCCACAACAGAACAAAACCCAAAAAACCCAAACCAAAAAGTCCCCAACAACAAAAAAATACCAACCAACCCAAAAACCCCCTATAAAACAAACCAAGAATAACTCAACCCAAAAAGCCCAATAAAAAAAAAATCTCCCAACCCCCAAACAAAAACAAAACTAATAATAAAACCCCCAAGACTAGAAAAACCAAGTCTAACCAAAAACCCACGTACCAAAACCGAAGAACAACCAAACCCAAAAAGCCCACATTTAGACAAAAAAGAATAACCAAAACCCAAAAAAATTTGAAAAAACCAAAAATAACTCCCAAAAAGACAAACAGTTTTTTTTACCCAATTCACAGGCAGGTAATCACATTTTTTTGCTAATTTTACCCAAGATTTCTCAAACCATTGCCCGGGGAAACCCACAACCCCCCCGACCAACCAGAAACCACCAACCGCCAATCAGACACAGATATACAACGGGGAAAACGGAACCCCAAAACCAACCCCACATATAGACAAACCAGGGAAAACCCCAACCAACAAACCACATATCACACAACCAGATCTCAACAAACAACAAACAAATATCAATACAAACCAAGAATAACTCAACCAACCAACAAGCCCACATATCAGCACAAACCAAGAATAACTCAACCAACCAACAAGCCCACATATCAGCACAAACCAAGAATAACTCAACCAACCAACAAGCCCACATATCAGAACAAACCAAGAATAACTCAACCAACAAGTCCAACATATCAGCACAAACCCAGAATGACTCAACCAACCAGCAAGCCAATATAGTCAGAACAAACCAAGAATACTCAACCAACAAGCCCACATATCAGCACAACACAAAGGATAACTCACAACCAATCAACTAGCCCACATATCAGCACAAAACAATGAATAACTCAACCAACCAACAAGTCCCACAAAGAATCAGACACAAACCAAGAATGACTCAACCAACCAACAAGCCCACATGTCAGCACAAACCAAGAATAACTCAACCAACCAACAAGCCCACATATCAGAACAAACCAAGAATAACTCAACCAACAAGCCCACAAATCAGATTTTTAATTTTTATTTTTCTTCTCATATTCTTTACAGGACATCGCTGTAAACATCAGCATCTTTCAGCTGAATTTTGATTTCTTTCCAAGATTACTCTTAGTAGTTTACCATTGCTTTCTGAGAGACCGGTCGACATACCCCTACGTTACCAACGCGGAGAGAACAGCTACCAATTCTCGCGCACATCACGTTACTTACGAGAGTATACGGGATTACGGAGAAAGTCGTGTAACCCCTAGACCAGTGAGCTGGCCCACATATGAGTACAAACCAGGAATACCTCAACCAACAAACACACATATCAGCACAAGTCAAGAGTAACTCAACAAATCAACAAGTCTAAATATCAGCACAAACCAAGAATAACTCAGCCAACCAACAAGCCCACATATCAGCACAAACCAAGAATAACTCAACCAACAAGCAAACATATCAGAACAAACCAAGAATAACTCAACCAACAAGCCCATATATCAGCACAAACCAAGAATAACTCAACCAACAAGCCCGCATATCAGCACAAATCAAGAATAACTCAACCAACAATCCCACATATCAGCACAAACCAAGAATATCTCAACCAACAAGCCCACATATCAGCACAAACCAAGAATGGCTCAACCAACCAACAAGCCCATATATCAGAACAAACCAAGAATAACTCAACCAACCAACAAGCCCACATATCAGCACAAACCAAGAATGACTCAACCAACAAGCCCACATATCAGCACAAACCAAGAATGACTCAACCAACCAACAAGCCCACATATCAGAACAAACCAAGAATAACTCAACCAACAAGCCCACATATCAGCACAAACCAAGAATGACTCAACCAACCAACAAGCCCACATATCAGAACAAACCAAGAATAACTCAATCAACAAGCCCACATATCAGCACAAACCAAGAATGACTCAACCAACCAGCAAGCCCACATGTCAGCACAAACCAAGAATAACTCAACCAACAAGCCCACATATCAGCACAAACCAAGAATAACTCAACCAACCAACTTGCCCACATATCAGAACAAACCAAGAATAACTCAACCAACAAGTCCACATATCAGCACAAACCAAGAATGACTCAACCAACCAACAATCCCATATATCAGAACAAACCAAGAATAACTCAACCAACAAGCCCACATATCAGCACAAACAAAGAATGACTCAACCAATCAACAAGCCCACATGTCAGCACAAAACATGAATAACTCAACCAACCAACAAGCCCACAAATCAGAACAAACCAAGAATAACTCAACCAACAAGCCCACATGTCAGCACAAACCAAGAATGACTCAACCAACCAACAAGCCCACATGTCAGCACAAACCAAGAATAACTCAACCAACCAACAAGCCCACATATCAGAACAAACCAAGAATAACTCAACCAACAAGCCCACAAATCAGATTTTTAATTTTTATTTTTCTTCTCATATTCTTTACAGGACATCGCTGTAAACATCAGCATCTTTCAGCTGAATTTTGATTTCTTTCCAAGATTACTCTTAGTAGTTTACCATTGCTTTCTGAGAGACCGGTCGACATACCCCTACGTTACCAACGCGGAGAGAACAGCTACCAATTCTCGCGCACATCACGTTACTTACGAGAGTATACGGGATTACGGAGAAAGTCGTGTAACCCCTAGACCAGTGAGCTGGCCCTACATATGAGTACAAACCAGGAATACCTCAACCAACAAACACACATATCAGCACAAGTCAAGAGTAACTCAACAAATCAACAAGTCTAAATATCAGCACAAACCAAGAATAACTCAGCCAACCAACAAGCCCACATATCAGCACAAACCAAGAATAACTCAACCAACAAGCAAACATATCAGAACAAACCAAGAATAACTCAACCAACAAGCCCATATATCAGCACAAACCAAGAATAACTCAACCAACAAGCCCGCATATCAGCACAAATCAAGAATAACTCAACCAACAATCCCACATATCAGCACAAACCAAGAATATCTCAACCAACAAGCCCACATATCAGCACAAACCAAGAATGGCTCAACCAACCAACAAGCCCATATATCAGAACAAACCAAGAATAACTCAACCAACCAACAAGCCCACATATCAGCACAAACCAAGAATGACTCAACCAACAAGCCCACATATCAGCACAAACCAAGAATGACTCAACCAACCAACAAGCCCACATATCAGAACAAACCAAGAATAACTCAACCAACAAGCCCACATATCAGCACAAACCAAGAATGACTCAACCAACCAACAAGCCCACATATCAGAACAAACCAAGAATAACTCAATCAACAAGCCCACATATCAGCACAAACCAAGAATGACTCAACCAACCAGCAAGCCCACATGTCAGCACAAACCAAGAATAACTCAACCAACAAGCCCACATATCAGCACAAACCAAGAATAACTCAACCAACCAACTTGCCCACATATCAGAACAAACCAAGAATAACTCAACCAACAAGTCCACATATCAGCACAAACCAAGAATGACTCAACCAACCAACAATCCCATATATCAGAACAAACCAAGAATAACTCAACCAACAAGCCCACATATCAGCACAAACAAAGAATGACTCAACCAATCAACAAGCCCACATGTCAGCACAAAACATGAATAACTCAACCAACCAACAAGCCCACAAATCAGAACAAACCAAGAATAACTCAACCAACAAGCCCACATGTCAGCACAAACCAAGAATGACTCAACCAACCAACAAGCCCACATGTCAGCACAAACCAAGAATAACTCAACCAACCAACAAGCCCACATATCAGAACAAACCAAGAATAACTCAACCAACAAGCCCACAAATCAGATTTTTAATTTTTATTTTTCTTCTCATATTCTTTACAGGACATCGCTGTAAACATCAGCATCTTTCAGCTGAATTTTGATTTCTTTCCAAGATTACTCTTAGTAGTTTACCATTGCTTTCTGAGAGACCGGTCGACATACCCCTACGTTACCAACGCGGAGAGAACAGCTACCAATTCTCGCGCACATCACGTTACTTACGAGAGTATACGGGATTACGGAGAAAGTCGTGTAACCCCTAGACCAGTGAGCTGGCCCACATATGAGTACAAACCAGGAATACCTCAACCAACAAACACACATATCAGCACAAGTCAAGAGTAACTCAACAAATCAACAAGTCTAAATATCAGCACAAACCAAGAATAACTCAGCCAACCAACAAGCCCACATATCAGCACAAACCAAGAATAACTCAACCAACAAGCAAACATATCAGAACAAACCAAGAATAACTCAACCAACAAGCCCATATATCAGCACAAACCAAGAATAACTCAACCAACAAGCCCGCATATCAGCACAAATCAAGAATAACTCAACCAACAATCCCACATATCAGCACAAACCAAGAATATCTCAACCAACAAGCCCACATATCAGCACAAACCAAGAATGGCTCAACCAACCAACAAGCCCATATATCAGAACAAACCAAGAATAACTCAACCAACCAACAAGCCCACATATCAGCACAAACCAAGAATAACTCAACCAACCAACAAGCCCACATATCAGAACAAACCAAGAATAACTCAACCAACAAGCCCACATATCAGCACAAACCAAGAATGACTCAACCAACCAACAAGCCCACATATCAGAACAAACCAAGAATAACTCAATCAACAAGCCCACATATCAGCACAAACCAAGAATGACTCAACCAACCAGCAAGCCCACATGTCAGCACAAACCAAGAATAACTCAACCAACAAGCCCACATATCAGCACAAACCAAGAATAACTCAACCAACCAACTTGCCCACATATCAGAACAAACCAAGAATAACTCAACCAACAAGTCCACATATCAGCACAAACCAAGAATGACTCAACCAACCAACAATCCCATATATCAGAACAAACCAAGAATAACTCAACCAACAAGCCCACATATCAGCACAAACAAAGAATGACTCAACCAATCAACAAGCCCACATGTCAGCACAAAACATGAATAACTCAACCAACCAACAAGCCCACAAATCAGAACAAACCAAGAATAACTCAACCAACAAGCCCACATGTCAGCACAAACCAAGAATGACTCAACCAACCAACAAGCCCACATGTCAGCACAAACCAAGAATAACTCAACCAACCAACAAGCCCACATATCAGAACAAACCAAGAATAACTCAACCAACAAGCCCACAAATCAGATTTTTAATTTTTATTTTTCTTCTCATATTCTTTACAGGACATCGCTGTAAACATCAGCATCTTTCAGCTGAATTTTGATTTCTTTCCAAGATTACTCTTAGTAGTTTACCATTGCTTTCTGAGAGACCGGTCGACATACCCCTACGTTACCAACGCGGAGAGAACAGCTACCAATTCTCGCGCACATCACGTTACTTACGAGAGTATACGGGATTACGGAGAAAGTCGTGTAACCCCTAGACCAGTGAGCTGGCCCACATATGAGTACAAACCAGGAATACCTCAACCAACAAACACACATATCAGCACAAGTCAAGAGTAACTCAACAAATCAACAAGTCTAAATATCAGCACAAACCAAGAATAACTCAACCAACAAGTCTCTTATCAGAGAGTATGTGAGACAGTAAAGTGCATGTGTTATCCATCGAAGATGAACTGTATTTTTCGTGGGAGACTTTTGTGTTGGCATTCTGTCGGCGGCATTATGCACAGTGTAGCTGTGCGGGCTGTTGGCTTGCCAAGACTTCTGCCTATTCCATTGTTCACATGGGGCAGTGAGGAGCATTTTGTGTGATATTCACTTACACAGGAACGGAGCATAATGGGGACGACCCGTTGCCGTGACGATGAAACTGCGACTAACTAACTAATGACTAATATTATCATTATGTGTGTGTGGTTGTGAGTGTGTAGGCAATAACGTGGAGGTGTTATCATTGTGTGAGTGTGTGTGTGTGTGGTGTGTGTGTAGACAGTATGGTGGAGGTGTTATCATTATGTGAGTGTGTGTGTGTATGTGTGTGTAGACAGTATGGTGGAGGTGTTATCATTATGTGAGTGTGTGTGTGTATGTGTGTGTAGACAGTATGGTGGAGGTGTTATCATTATGTGAGTGTGTGTGTATGTGTGTGTGTGTAGTCAGTAAATTGGAGGTGTTGTCATTATCTGTGCGGTGGTGTGTGTGTGTGTAGACATTAAAGTGGAGGTGTTATCATTATGTGTGTGTGTGTAGACAGTATGGTGGAGGTGTTATCATTATGTTTGTGTGTGTGTGTAGACAGTATGGTGGAGGTGTTATCATTATGTGAGTGAGTGTGTGTGTGTGTGTGTGTGTGTGTGTGTGTAGTCAGTAAATTGGAGGTGTTGTCATTATCTGTGCGGTGTTGTGTGTGTGTAGACATTAAAGTGGAGGTGTTATCATTATGTGTGTGTGTGTGTGTGTGTAGACAGTATGGTGGAGGTGTTATCATTATGTGTGTGTGTGTGTGTGTGTGTAGACAGTATGGTGGAGGTGTTATCATTATGTTTGTGTGTGTGTGTAGACAGTATGGTGGAGGTGTTATCATTATGTGTGTGTGTGTGTGTGTGTAGACAGTATGGTGGAGGTGTTATCATTATGTTTGTGTGTGTGTGTAGACAGTATGGTGGAGGTGTTATCATTATGTGTGTGTGTGTGTGTGTGTAGACAGTATGGTGGAGGTGTTATCATTATGTGAGTGTGTGTGTGTATGTGTGTGTGTGTATGTAGTCAGTAAATTGGAGGTGTTGTCATTATCTGTGCGGTGTTGTGTGTGTGTAGACATTAAAGTGGAGGTGTTATCATTATGTGTGTGTGGCTGTGAGTGTGTTTACAGTAAAGTGGAGATGTTATCATTATGTGTCAATGGTTGTGAGTGTGTGGACAGTAAAATGGTGGTGTTATCATTATGTGAGTGTGTGTGTGTGTGTGTGTGTGTGTGTGTAGTCAGTAAATTGGAGGTGTTGTCATTATCTGTGCGGTGTTGTGTGTGTGTAGACATTAAAGTGGAGGTGTTATCATTATGTGTGTGTGGTTGTGAGTGTGTTTACAGTAAAGTGGAGATGTTATCATTATGTGTCAATGGTTGTGAGTGTGTGGACAGTAAAATGGAGGTGTTATCATTATGTGAGTGTGTGTGTGTGTGTGTGTGTGTGTGTGTGTGTGTGTAGTCAGTAAATTGGAGGTGTTGTCATTATCTGTGCGGTGTTGTGTGTGTAGACATTAAAGTGGAGGTGTTATCATTATGTGAGTGTGTGTGTGTGTGTGTGTGTGTGTGTGTGTGTGTGTGTGTGTAGTCAGTAAATTGGAGGTGTTGTCATTATCTGTGCGGTGTTGTGTGTGTGTAGACATTAAAGTGGAGGTGTTATCATTATGTGAGTGTGTGTGTGAGTGTGTGTGTGTGTGTGTGTGTGTGTAGTCAGTAAAGTGGAGATGTTGTCATTATCTGTGCGGTGTTGTGTGTGTGTATAGACATTAAAGTGGAGGTGTTATCATTAAGAGATATGAACTAGAAAACTCGGAACGCCTGAAGTGCTCTCTGGCCGAATGTTGGCGAGGGATTTCTTGGTTCTCATTTCTCGAGAGCATTAGAGAAAATCCGGAGTACACTCAAAGAAATGAAGAGTTCTGCACAAATATGTTCATGGCGTGGCGGGGACTGATGGCCATACAGGTGTTTGCATGTCTGCGGCTAATCACGTGGCTCGTCTTTGAAGTCTGACTTCCTGGCAAGTCAGTGCGGCCAGGAGGAACAGTCGGGGCGTGGAGAATGGCACACTGTCACTCCACCGCTGATACCTGGTCATGGAAATGTAAACCAAGTAGCACTAATGGTTATAGTCTAGCAAATGGTAAACTGTTATCCAGGTGTTCGTTTTGCCTGCTAAATGGTAAACATATAGCAGTAATGGTAATCGTCTGGTAAATGGTAAATAGAGACTGGAACTCAAATGTTCCCACTGACAGCGTGCTTCAGTCAAACATCAGCACACATCCAAGAGGTTGATTATATCAACAAGACAGCATTCTGCAAACAGCAACTACATTACAACCACCGCTCTCCTTTAAACACAGACACGCACGCACACACACACACACACACACACACACACACACACACACACACAGATACAGACACGCACACACACACAGACATACAAACATACAGACACACTCACGGACACACACAACAAAGAGATAAACACACACAATTACAATAGTCCAGGGCACTATCTGGGACATGTTAAACCCAGCCAGTGGCTCTGTCCACTCTCATACCCATGTTAAACCCAGAGGGTGTCTCGGTGCACTCTTTTACCCATATTAAACCCAGCGGGCGGCTCAGTGTACTCTGTCATACATGTTAAATCCAGCGGGCGGCTCGGTGCACTCTCTCACCAATGTTAAACACAGCGGGCGACTCGGTGCACTATCTTACCCATGTTACACCAAACGGGTGTCTCGGTGCACTCTCTTACCCATACTAAACCCAGCGGGAGGCTCAGTGTGTACTCTGTCACACATGTTAAACCCAGCGGGAGGCTCAGTGTACTCTCTCACACATGTTAAACCCAGCGGGCGGCTACGTGTACTCTCTTACTCATGTTAAATCAAGCAAGTGTCTCGGTGCACTCTCTTGTCCATGTTAAACCAAGCTGGCGGCTCGGTGCACTTTCTTACCCATGTTAAGCCAAGCGGGTGGTTCGGTGCTAAGGGGCAATTCCGATTCGATTCCAATTCAAAAACAAAAATTCCAAATTCGTCCTCGTCTAACCTACTTCATCAGCTGTGGTTATTGTTGAGGATCGTGGTTTTTGTGGGTTTTTCCACCCTAATTCTTGTCTTGTGAGTCCTATCTCGGACTGGTTATGTAGCGTTTGTGTCTGTGACGTCAGCTAGGGGATAGGTCGGCGGCTGCCCTTTGTGCATGTTTCCTCTTGTGGTTTTCTGTGTTGGTGTAGGCTCCTGGCTCGTCTGGCTTGACTGGCTGAAGTCCTTATAAGGACTTTTTATTGGGTTTTTTAGTCTCCTGTTCTGTGCACTGTGCATTGCCCGTATCTTTTGTTAGCGTAGGCTCCTGGCTCGACTGAGTGCAGTACTTAAAGGGACTTATTGTTTTCCCACTCCAGGAGTCGTTGTTTAGATTGCCTCGCCTTTTCTTCGCAGTAGGCTACGTGGGCGGCGCACTCCTCTTCGTACTCTCTCCATTCGTCTTCGTCGACCTGTTGTACGAACCACTCCTCTACCTGGCAGGATGCTGATTTCATCTCGGGTTGCTTAGATATCGTGGCTGGGCTACTGGCTACTGCTTGCTGCTTCTGATTGGTCTGTGGCTTGGCTCATTCGTGCGTCTTTTTGCTTCCTTTTTTGTGAATTGTTTTCATCAGTTTTTCGACGTTTTTTTGTGGTGCTTCATCTTGCTTCCTCTCTTTTGTTGGTTTGGGTTGATGCTGCATCCTTTCGGCTCTCAGTAGTTCTCTTTCGGTCTTGATCTTTTGTAGGATTTCCTCGTTTTCCTTCTTCATTTCAGCCATGCGCTGGATCTCTTGTTTGATGTTGAGCTGGATTTCTTTCATGTCGGCCAGCAGCTTCTCATTATCGCTGGTCGGAGTCGTCGTCAGCAGTGCCTTGACTTGTTTCTTCAACTCGTCTATCCGCTTTTGAAGTTGATCTCTTTCAGCTTGTGCTATACCCGTGGCTGTCTCGCCCCTCTGCATTGCTTCCTTGAATGGTGTCATTGTGAGGATGGCGATTTTTAAGACGTCTCTATGTCTCTGCAGGTACGGACAGCCCAGGTAGCTTGCTCCATGTTTGCCCAGGCAGTTGGCACACTTTAGGGGCAATAGAAGTGACGTTGCATTTATAGCGCGGGATAATGGACGGTGTTTAGTTCGGGAGAGCCTGGCGTACGATATCCCGACATTTAGTGTGAGAATGGAGGTGGAGGCGGTGCGCAGGCTGGAGGTCAAACAGCACACACGTGATTGTAACTCCACCACAGAGCATGCTGAAGAGGATGAAGACATTCTTGCCTAGAGCAAAATGACATGCTTAAATTCAAATATCATTGACAGGCAGCATCCCTAGAGGGAATCAACGGCAGGCAGCATCCCTAGAGGATATGCTAAGGGCACATATAATCAGGATGCAGCTGGTAAAATCAGTATTGTGCCTCTTCGCTGACTGTTGAAGATTGGTACATATCACGCGAGGGAATGCCCCGTGTGCTGTTATGTTGGTTCTTGACACAACTCAGCACATGAGTGGGTGCATAACTGTGATAGTGGGTGCATAACTGTGAGAGTGGGTGCATAACTGTGACAGTGGCTGCACAACTGTGAGAGTGGGTGTCTGCCTGTGAGAGTTGGTGCATAACTGTGAGAGTGGATGCATAACTGTGAGAGTGGGCGCATAACTGTGAGAGTGGTTGCATAGCTGTGAGAGTGGGTGTCTACCTGTGCGAGTTGGTGCATAACTGTGAGATTTGGTGCATAACTGTGAGAGTTGATGCATAACTGTGAGAGTGAGTGTATAACTGTGAGAGTTGGTGCATAACTGTGAGAGTGGGTGTCTACCTGTGAGAGTTGGTGCATAACTGTGAGAGTGGGCGCATAACTGTGAGAGTGGTTGCATAACTGTGAGAGTGGGTGTCTACCTGTGAGAATTGGTGCATAACTGTGAGAGTTGGTGCATACCTGTGAGAGTGAGTGTATAACTGTGAGAGTTAGTGCATAACTGTGAGAGTGGGTGTCTACTTGTGAGAGTTGGTGCATAACTGTGAGAGTGGATGCATAACTAGAGTTGACGCATAACTGGAAGAGTGGGTGCATAACTGAGAGTTGGTGTATAACTGCGAGAGTGAGTGTATAACTGTGAGAGTTGGTGCATAACTGTGAGAGTTGGTGCATAACTGTGAGAATGGGTGCATAGCTGAGAGTTTGTATAAATGATATTAGTATGTATGCAGGTATGTATGTATGGGTATATGCATGTTCGTGTATATGTGTGTCTGGCTGCCTGCCTGCCTCATAACATGGTAATATGAATTGTTTATGTTCACAATTTTCATCTGATAATGGTTTGTATTTCAATGTGAATTAACACGCATAACAGATCATTGATGTACGAAATATGAGTTATTGGAAGGGTCGAATATAAGACGGCCTTGCTTGCCCAATTTGTGACCATTTGAAAATCAACTTCGTTTTTCCCTCGTTTGTTCATCAAGCGACATTCATTTCAGTTGAAAGTGAGTTCACGTGTTTTGGCGAATGTTTCTGGGTCCAAGGAAGAGGAAAATCATTGTCCAGGAGACGTTGCTTCCTGCAGGTTGGTTTCAGCCTTCCTTGATAGACCAGCATTGTTTCCTGTCACAATCTGTTGTTTCCTGTCATAACCTGTTGTTTCATGTACACAATATGTTGTTTCATGTGCACAATCTGTTATGTCATGTACACAATCTGTTGTTTCATGTCACAACCTATTGTTTCCTGTCACAATCTGTTGTTTCCTGTCACAACCTGTTGTTTCCTGTCACAATCTGTTGTTTCCTGTAAACACTCTGTTTTTTTTCTGTACACAATCTGTTACTTCCTGTCACAACCTGTCGATTCCTGTACACAATGTGACGTACACGCTGTCTGACAGTATGAAGACAGACTACATGCAGAACTGCACGCTTACACACAGCCCAGTCTTCTGTTCTCTACATGCAGAACTGCACGCTTACACACAGTCCAGCCTTCTGTTCTCTACATGCAGAACTGCACGCTTACACACAGCCCAGCCTTCTGTTCTCTACATGCAGAACTGCACGCTTACACACAGCCCAGTCTTCTGTTCTCTACATGCAGAACTGCACGCTTACACACAGTCCAGCCTTCTGTTCTCTACATGCAGAACTGCACGCTTACACACAGTCCAGCTTTCTGTTCTCTACATGCAGAACTGCACGCTTACACACAGCCCAGCCTTCTGTTCTCTACATGCAGAACTGCACGCTTACACACAGTCCAGCCTTCTGTTCTCTACATGCAGAACTGCACGCTTACACACAGCCCAGCCTTCTGTTCTCTACATGCAGAACTGCACGCTTACACACAGCCCAGCTTTCTGTTCTCTACATGCAGAACTGCACGCTTACACACAGCTCAGCCTTCTGTTCTCTACATGCAGAACTGCACGCTTACACACAGCCCAGCCTTCTGTTCTCCGTGCTGGAACATCGTGAGGCATCTATAGAAATCTATGACGTGTCCCGGAAACAGCTTTCCTCTAGCCTCGTTCTTACTGTCCCGTTAAGATGAATCCGTGAATCTTTTCATCGTGTTGAAGGGGTCTACACGGCTCTAAGTATGTATTCATGCTTTTCATCTCTTTCATGTGCACCTGTCATTTCTTCCTTCGTTCGTTCTAACATTGCTTCTAGAAACAACGCACGTCACATGGCGAGAGCAACTCCACGTGTCACTCTCAGAATTCTCCAGGGAAATGCTCAACATGTGTACAATATTGGTGTTATTATTGTCCACTCGAGCAGCTCATCCTCCTCCGCCCCCACCCCTACTCCACCCCTCCCCTGCTCCTCTGCCACTTGGGAGCACAAACTATAATATTCAAGATACACAAGTTTTGCTGACTGACAGGGACAGATGATGTGAGCAACTTTCTGTCACGTGACCCAGACCAGCCAATCAAATGCTGTCTCCGGCATGTCTCGCGGACCGACAAGTGCACGGTCACGTGGTACTGTGACTATTCATGAGACAACGTCCATAAATGGAAGACACAGGCAATACAGACATTACGCAGGCATACAGACACAGGCAACAGAGACATAACACAGACATAACGTAGACATAACACAGACATAACGTAGACATAACACAGACATAACGTAGACATAACACAGACATAACGTAGACATAACACAGACATAACACAGACATAACACAGACATAACGTAGACATAACAAAGACATAACGCAGGCATACAGACACAGGCAATACAGACATAACACAGACATAACGTAGACATAACACAGACATAACGTAGACATAACACAGATATAACACAGACATAACGTAGACATAACACAGATATAACACAGACATAACACAGACATAACACAGACATAACACAGATATAACACAGACATAACGTAGACATAACACAGATATAACACAGACATAACGTAGACATAACACAGATATAACACAGACATAACACAGATATAACACAGATATAACACAGACATAACACAGATATAACACAGACATAACACAGACATAACGTAGACATAACACAGACATAACGTAGACATAACACAGACATAACACAGACATAACACAGATATAACACAGACATAACACAGATATAACACAGACATAACACAGATATAACACAGACATAACACAGATATAACACAGACATAACACAGATATAACACATATATAACACAGATATAACACAGACATAACACAGATATAACACAGATATAACACAGATATAACACAGACATAACACAGATATAACACAGATATAACACAGATATAACACAGACATAACACAGATATAACACAGATATAACACAGATATAACACAGATATAACACAGATATAACACAGATATAACACAGATATAACACAGATATAACACAGATATAACACAGACATAACACAGATATAACACAGATATAACACAGATATAACACAGACATAACACAGACATAACACAGATATAACACAGATATAACACAGATATAACACAGACATAACACAGATATAACACAGATATAACACAGATATAACACAGACATAACACAGATATAACACAGATATAACACAGATATAACACAGACATAACACAGATATAACACAGATATAACACAGATATAACACAGACATAACACAGACATAACGTAGACATAACACAGACAGAACACAGACATAACACAGACATAACGTAGACATAACACAGACATAACACAGACATAACGTAGACATAACACAGACAGAACACAGACATAACACAGACATAGCACAGACATAACGTAGACATAACACAGACATAACGTAGACATAACACAGACATAACGTAGACATAACACAGACATAACACAGACATAACGTAGACATAACAGAGACATAACACAGACATAACGTAGACATAACACAGACATAACACAGACATAACGTAGACATAACACAGACATAACACAGACACAACACAGACAGAACACAGACATAACACAGACATAAAGTAGACATAACGTAGACATAACACAGACATAACGCAGACATAACACAGACATAACACAGACATAACACAGACATAACACAGACATAACACAGACATAACACAGACATACCACAGACATAACACAGATATAAAACAGACATAACACAGACATAACACAGACATAACACAGACATAACACAGACATAACACAGATATAACACAGATATAACACAGATATAACACAGACATAACACAGATATAACACAGACATAACACAGATATAACACAGATATAACACAGACATAACACAGATATAACACAGACATAACACAGATATAACACAGACATAACACAGATATAACACAGACTATAACACAGACTATAACACAGACATAACACAGACATAACACAGATATAACACAGACATAACACAGATATAACACAGATATAACACAGATATAACACAGATATAACACAGATATAACACAGACTATAACACAGACATAACACAGATATAACACAGACTATAACACAGACATAACACAGACTATAACACAGACATAACACAGACATAACACAGACATAACACAGACATAACACAGATATAACACAGACTATAACACAGACATAACACAGATATAACACAGACATAACACAGACATAACACAGATATAACACAGACATAACACAGATATAACACAGACATAACACAGATATAACACAGACATAACACAGACATAACACAGACATAACACAGACATAACACAGACATAACACAGATATAACACAGACATAACACAGATATAACACAGACATAACACAGATAGAACACAGACATAACACAGATATAACACAGACATAACACAGATATAACACAGACATAACACAGACATAACACAGATATAACACAGACATAACACAGACATAACACAGATATAACACAGACATAACACAGATATAACACAGACATAACACAGATATAACACAGACATAACACAGATATAACACAGACATAACACAGATATAACACAGACATAACACAGATATAACACAGACATAACACAGATATAACACAGATATAACACAGATATAACACAGACATAACACAGATATAACACAGACATAACACAGATATAACACAGACTATAACACAGATATAACACAGACATAACACAGATATAACACAGACATAACACAGATATAACACAGACATAACACAGATATAACACAGACATAACGCAGATATAACACAGACATAACACAGATATAACACAGACATAACGTAGACAGAACACAGATATAACACAGACATAACACAGACATAACACAGACATAACACAGACATAACGTAGACATAACACAGACATAACACAGACATAACACAGACATAACGTAGACATAACACAGACAGAACACAGACATAACACAGACATAACACAGACATAACGCAGACATAACACAGATATAACACAGACATAACACAGACATAACACAGACATAACACAGACATAACACAGACATAACGTAGACATAACGTAGACATAACACAGACATAACACAGACATAACACAGACATAACACAGACATAACACAGACATAACACAGACATAACACAGACATAACACAGACATAACACAGACATAACACAGACATAACACAGATATAACGTAGACATAACACAGACATAACACAGACATAACACAGACATAACACAGACATAACACAGACATAACGCAGACATAACACAGACATAACGCAGACATAACGCAGACATAACGCAGACATAACACAGACATAACACAGACATAACACAGACATAACACAGACATAACACAGACATAACACAGACATAACACAGACATAACACAGACATAACACAGACATAACACAGATATAACACAGACATAACACAGACATAACACAGACATAACACAGACATAACACAGACATAACACAGACATAACACAGACATAACACAGACATAACACAGACATAACACAGACATAACACAGATATAACACAGATATAACGTGGACATAACACAGATATAACACAGATATAACGTAGACATAACACAGATATAACACAGACATAACACAGACATAACGTAGACATAACACAGATATAACACAGACATAACACAGACATAGCGTAGACATAACACAGATATAACGTAGACATAACACAGATATAACGTAGACATAACACAGATATAACGTAGACATAACACAGACATAACGTAGACATAACACAGACATAACGTAGACATAACACAGACATAACACAGACATAACGTAGACATAACGTAGACATAACACAGACATAACGTAGACATAACACAGACATAACGTAGACATAACACAGACATAACGTAGACATAACACAGACATAACGTAGACATAACACAGACATAACACAGACATAACGTAGACATAACACAGACATAACTTAGACATAACACAGACATAACGTAGACATAATGCAGACTGCAGAACCCAGACATAACACAGACATAATACAGACAGCAGGACCCAGGCATAAAACAGACATAATGCAGACTGCAGGACCCAGACATAACCCAGACATAACACATATACAAAACAGACAGCAGGACCCAGACATAATACTAATATAATACAGACAGCAGGACCCAGACATAACACAAACATAACCCAGACATAACAAAGACATAACTATTGTTGAATATCTATCTTCTGTTGTACAGGAGAATTGTTTAATCTATGATGTTTTTGGACATAACTATTGTTGGATGTCTGAATTCTGTCGGATATAACTATTGTTGGATGTCTGACTTATGTCGAACATAACTATTGTTGGATGTCTGACTTATGTCGGATATAACTATTGTTTTATGTCTGACGTCTGACAGACATAAACTTCGTAGAAAATATTGAGCATAGCTGTTGTTGAATATCTGAAACCTCCACTATAGCCACTATACCTATTGTTGAACCTTTGACGTGTGTTGCAGATAACCATTGATGACTCTGTGGAATCGCGTGAATACCATCGCTGTCCAATGCCTGATCTCTGCTGGTCGTAATCATGGTTGACATCCTGAATCATTTATAAGACCACATCAGACCACATCAGACTGGCACGAAATAGTCAGTCTGCTAACTCGGTGTACAATCAGCTCGACAAGATAGGTTAGCTCCAATATCCGAGGAGCATCTCCAAGAAAGGTTGTTTCCGGCAGCCAGCACACTAGACAAACATCGTTACCTGCATGCCGCTATACACCCAGGCATGGAAGGCAGGTACACGGGCAGACAAGGCAACACGGGCATACAAGGCAACACGGGCATACAAGGCAACACGGGCATACAAGGCAACACGGGCAGACAAGGCAACACGGGCATACAAGGCAACACGGGCAGACAAGGCAACACGGGCATACAAGGCAACAAGACGAATTATACACGTTCCTATACAGAAGATAGAATGTCTGGAACTCCCGCTGATACAGAAGCTAGACTGCATGGAATCTCCACTGACACAGAAGCTAGACAGTCTGAAATCCCCGCTGACAAAGAAGCTAGAATGTCTAGGATCCCCGCTGACACAGACGCTAGACTGCATGGAATCCCCACTAACACAGAATCTAGACCGTCGGGTATACTCACTGCCACAGAAGCTAGACTATATTAAATAACCGCAGACACAGAAGCTAGAGTGTCTAAAATCCCCACTAACACAGAATCTAGACCGTCGGGTATACTCACTGCCACAGAAGCTAGACTATATTAAATAACAGCAGACACAGAAGCTAGAGTGTCTAAAATCCCCACTAACACAGAAGCTAGACCGTCGGGTATACTCACTGCCACAGAAGCTAGACTATATTAAATAACAGCAGACACAGAAGCTAGAGTGTCTAAAATCCCCACTAACACAGAATCTAGACCGTCGGGTATACTCACTGCCACAGAAGCTAGACTATATTAAATAACAGCAGACACAGAAGCTAGAGTGTCTAAAATCCCCACTAACACAGAAGCTAGACTGTCTGGAATCCCCGCTGACACTGAAGCTAGACAGTCTGAGATCCCCACACACATAATCTAGACTATCTGAAATGCACACTAACACTAAAACTAGACTGTATGGAGTCCCCACTAATACAGAATCTAGACTGTCTGGGATCTCCTATAACACCGACGAAATACTGTCTAGAATCCCCGCTGACACAGAAACTAGACTGTCTGGAATCCCCGCTGACATAGAAGCTAAACTATCTGGAATCTCCACTGACACAGAAGCTAGACTGTCTGGAATCCCTGCTGACATAGAAGCTAAACTGTCTGGAATCCCCGCAGATATAGAAGCTAGGCTGTCTGGAATCCCCGCAGATATAGAAGCTAGGCTGTCTGGAATCCCCGCAGATATAGAAGCTAGGCTGTCTGGAATCCCCGCAGATATAGAAGCTAGGCTGTCTGGAATCCCCGCAGATATAGAAGCTAAACTGTCTGGAATCCCCGCAGATATAGAAGCTAAACTGTCTGGAATCCCCGCAGATATAGAAGCTAGGCTGTCTGGAATCCCCGCAGATATAGAAGCTAGGCTGTCTGGGATCCCCAATAACACAGACAAAATACTGTCTAGAATTCCCGCTGACATCGAAGCTAGACTGTCTTTAATTTTCTGCTGACATAGAAGCGAGACTGTCTAGGATCCCCGCTGATATAGAAGCTAGACTGTCTTTAATTTTCTGCTGACATAGAAGCGAGACTGTCTAGGATCCCCGCTGATATAGAAGCTAGACTGTCTTTAATTTTCTGCTGACATAGAAGCGAGACTGTCTAGGATCCCCGCTGATATGGAAGCTAGACTGTCTTTAATTTTCTGCTGACATAGAAGCGAGACTGTCTAGGATCCCCGCTGATATAGAAGCTAGACTGTCTTTAATTTTCTGCTGACATAGAAGCGAGACTGTCTGGGATCCCCGCTGATATAGAAGCTAGACTGTCTTTAATTTTCTGCTGACATAGAAGGTAGACTGGGATCCCCGCTGACACAGAAGCTAGACTGTCTGGAATCCTGCTGTCTTTTAGAAGTCTGAGTCTTGAAATGAAATTTTCTGATGAAAGTATCCAATGTTGGATTTTGGACTCGTTGTCTGTGTAACCATTGTTAAATTGCCGATGTCTACCGAAGACAAATCGTCGACGTCTAATGCCCCACCGTTGATGAAATCTGCTATTGTGGTATACAAGCTCTGATGGAGGGGCAACGAACCCACACCCCGCTGCAGGACCAGGGTCGCGTATTGACAGAGGCCAGCTGCATTAGATCACCACAAATAAATGCAGCTGGACATGTTGATGAGACGCGGCCTGTCCGCACAAATTAGCAGATACAGGAAACAGGCCCGAACTGTCTCCTATTATCACGTGCAAGTGCGCGCGCTGACATGCAGCCGAGCAGAAACAGGCTACTGGGTTGTGTCCTTCAGTGTGTGGTACGCATGTCTGCAGCCGTGGCCCTGCCGCTTCCGCTAACGGGATTAATGCAGTTAGAATTGTAGATGCGCTTCTGTCCATGTCTCATTTGAATAACCAGAAGGACAAAGTCAACCCCATGTGGGAGTGATGGATCTCATGGTTCCCGACTCACACCTCGGAAACTACAACCAGCCACATTTATGTGGTCTTCTGGTTTAGAATAACGGGACGGGAATGTGTCTTGAGAAACAATATTACGTGGATACTTGAATACGGTCTTCCATTGTTCATTTAGGGCATACGTATTTGCTAACGTGGACACTAACATTGGCAACGAGGCCCCTGAAAAACATCCAAGTCGGTTATGTTAGTAATGCAGATTTAGGAGAACGAGCTCTGGGTACGGACGGGTGTTGAAAGGCTTCACAAATTGGATGAATCGACTCTTTTAAAGGTGATCAGTCTCCATATGTGAGGCTGTATCTTATTTACATGATTCTGAATCTTCATATCAAGTGAAAGAATCTGCTTGAGGGGAGCTCGGCTCTGTGAAACCTGCGTGCGTTGACTGTCTCCAATATCTGGATTGATGAGACCATGTTGGTTTCAAATCAGCCCCTACACAGGGCAGCTGGACTAAAATGTTGACTTGGGGACCTTAATTACAAATACCTCTGAAGTCGGAGAGTGTTCGGGTGATGGCGAGGGACGCTGCTAACAGGGACAGTTAATCCACACGCAAAATTCAATTCACTAGAAGTAGTGTGTATGAAATACTCTTGAGTTAAAATAGAGCGAACGCAAAAACAAAAACCAAAAAATCAAAAGAAAAGTCAGACCTGGAGGTGTTAGACACTGGAATATGGTAATAGAGCTGTGGGCATTTGATGGTGGAGATTTGTTGATGAAGATTTGTTGGTGGAGGCTTGTTGATAGAGATTTGTAATGGCCAGTTGATGGTGGAGATTTGTTGATGAAGATTTGTCGATGGAGACTAGCTGACGGAGATTTGCAATGGACATTTGTTGATGGAGATTTGTCGATGGAGACTTGTTGATGGAGATTTATAATGGCCATGCGATGGTGGAGATTCGTTGATGGACATTTGATGGTGGAGATTTGTTAATGGTGATTTGATGGTGGAGATTAGTTGATGGAGATTTAATGATGGAAATGTGTCGATGGGGATTTGTTGATAGTGATGTGATGGTGGAAATTTTGTGGTGGAGAGTTGATGGTGGAGAATTTTTGGTGGAGATGTGATGGTGCAGATTTGTTGAGGGAGATTTAATTATGAGAATTTGTTGATAGAGATTTGTTATTGGAGATTTGACGGTGGAAATTTGGTGGTAGAGATTTGATGGTGCAGATTTGATGGTGGACATTTGTTGATGGAGATTTGATGATGTAGAGTTGTTGATCGAGATTTGATGGTGAAAATTTGATGGTGGAGATTTGTTAATGGAACTGGTAAGGTGGAGATTTGATGAGATAGATTTGTTGATGGAGATTTGTTGATGGAGATTTGTTGATGGAGATACGATGGTGCAAATATCGTGAAGGAGATTTGATGGTGGCTATTTGTTAACGGATATATGTTGATAAATTTATGTTGACGGCGATTTGTTGGTGGAGACTGGATGGTAGAGATGTGTTGACGAATTTTTGTTGTTGGAAATCCGATGGTGGAGATTAGTTGGAGATTTCTAGATGTTAATCTTGAAGAATAAATTTGTTGATGGAAATATCTTGATGGACATTTGCTGATGGGAATTTGATGGTGAAGATTTGTTGATGGATTTTTGATGACGGATTTTTGTTGATGGAGTTCTGATGGTCGAGGTTTGTTGATGGAGATGCGATGGTGGAGATGTGTAAATTAGATCTGATGGTAGAGATTCGTTGATAGAGATTTGATGTTGCAGATGTGATGGTGGGGATTTGTTGATGGACATTTGATGATGAAAACGTGTTGATGAAGATTTGATGGTGGCAATTTGTTGAAGGAGATTTGAAGGTGTAGATGTAGGGGTGGAGATTGGATGGTGGAGTTTTGTTGATGGAGATAACGTTATGTTGATATTTGAGAAGAGATTTGTTGATGGAAATATTTGGATGTAAATTTTCTGATGGATATTTGATGGTAGAGATTTATTGACAAAGATTTCTTAGCCAAACAGACTAACTAACTTACCGAACGACCGACCGACCAACCGACCGACCAATGGACGAATGAGCCGACCAACCGACCTCGGGCGGAAGGTCGAACGGACGGATTGACAGACAGACAGACAGTCCAGCGACGGAAAGACAGACAGACAGACAGACAGACCTGCGACGGAAAGACAGACAGGCAGACAGACTGGTAGACAGACAGACAGACAGACCGACAGACTGTTAGACAGAGAGACAGACAGACAGACCTGCGACGGAAAGACAGACAGGCAGACAGACTGGTAGACAGACAGACAGACCGACAGACTGGTAGACAGACAGACAGACCTGCGACGGAAAGACAGACAGGCAGACAGACCGACAGACTTGTATACAGACAGACCGACAGACTGGTAGACAGACAGACAGACAGACAGACAGACAGACAGACAGAAATACCGACCGACCGACCGACCGACAGACAGACAGACAGACAGACAGACGGACGGACGGATGGACGGACGGAAGGACGTACAGATGGATGGTTGGATGGATAGATGGATGAATGGATAGATATATAGATAGATAGATAGATAGATAGATAGATAGATAGATAGATAGATAGATAGATAGATAGATAGATAGATAGATAGATAGATAGATAGATAGATAGATAGATAGATAGATAGATAGATAGATAGATAGATAGATATGTATATAGGCAGGTAGGCAGATAGGTAGGTAGGTAGGTAGGTAGGTATGTAGGTAGGTAGGAAGAAGAAGAAGAAGAAGAAGAAGAAGAAGAAGAAGAAGAAGAAGAAGAAGAAGAAGAAGAAGAAGAAGAAGAAGAAGAAGAAGAAGAAGAAGAAGAAGAAGAAGAAGAAGAAGAAGAAGAAGAAGAAGAAGAAGAAGAAGAAAGAGTAAATTATATTATAATAGTTATAGATATGAACGAAAGACAAATGGATATACAGAGAAAGAAAAACGGGTTAAAAGAAATGGAGAGAATGAAGCAAATGTAGAAATGTAAAGGGAGTAGAGTGATATAGAGAGAGGAAGAGGTAAAGGAACATGGAAGACAGTCAAGCAAGAATATGACGTCCTACGGGAATTGCCTGAAAACGGTGGGAAAGTGGTGGAGAGAAATTGTTATAAAGGAATAGGGAGTGAGAGCGAGAGAGAGAGGTAGAGAGTATTGATAGAGGAGGGAGAAACAGATAGACTTTGACAGAAAGAGAGAAGGTGACAGAGAGAGGGGTCAGAGAGAGGGAGACACACAGCGAGTGAGAGAGGGTGAGGAGAGAAAGAGAGAGTGAGAGAGGAAGCAGATATACCTACGCGTGAGTCAAGATAGGATACAGTGGAGACGACAGCGCTGGGAGTGAGACAAAAGTCGGTGGTGAAATAATAATATGAGTATTGCAAGTCCCAGATGAAAGCTAATACTGAAGGGATGATATCTATTGTCGCGGGAGGGAGGATATATGTTGTCGCGGGAGGGAAGATATATCTTGTCGCGGGAGGAAGGATATATGTTGTTGCGGGAGGGGGAGTGCAGATCTGATCAATGATGCTGAACGTGGAAACCTGACCTCCCGGGACAAATAAAACAAGTTACATTTAAACGCTGACTGGGCCCGGGAAAGTCCTGCGGCCCGCACACATGATGCCAACAGACCCCTCACGATCTCCAAGGTGCTGGGACTTACTGCCTGTGTGGCCTTGAACCGCCACGTGGAATCCATGCCAACGTATACAGCCAATGGGAAGGCAGGAATACAAGATGAAAGCCAGCGGCCCCATTTTGACTTCATTATGCATATTCCCAGTATCATAGTATACTCATATCCTCAGTGTCATAGTATACCCATATCCTCAGTATCATAGTATACTCATATCCTCAGTAGTATACTCATATCCTCAGTATCATAGTATACTCATATCCTCAGTATCATAGTATACTCATATCCTCAGTATCATAGTATACTCATATCCTCAGTATCATAGTATACTCATATCCTCAGTATCATAGTATACTTATATCCTCAGTATCATAGTATACTCATATCCTCAGTAGTATACTCATATTCTCAGTATCACAGTATACTCATATCCTCAGTAGTATACTCATATCCTCAGTATCATAGTATACTCATATGATCAGTATCATAGTATACTCATATCCTCAGTATCATAGTATACTCATATCCTCAGTATCATAGTATACTCATATCCTCAGTAGTATACTCATGTCCTCAGTATCATAGTATACTGATTTCCTCAGTAGTATACTCATATCCTCAGTATCATAGTATACTCATATCCTCAGTATCATAGTATACTCATATCCTCAGTATCATAATATACTCATATCCTCAGTATCATAGTATACTCATATCCTCAGTAGTATACTCATATCCTCAGTGTCATAGTATACTCATATCCTCAGTAGTATACTCATATCCTCAGTATCATAGTATACTCATATCCTCAGTAGTATACTCATATCCTCAGTGTCATAGTATACTCATATCCTCAGTAGTATACTCATATCCTCAGTGTCATAGTATACTCATATCCTCAGTATCATAGTATACTCATATCCTCAGTATCATAGTATACTCATATCCTCAGTATCATAGTATACTCATATCCTCAGTATCATAGTATACTCATATCCTCAGTATTATAGTATACTCATATCCTCAGTATCATAGTATACTCATATCCTCAGTATCATAGTATACTCATATCCTCAGTAGTATACTCATATCCTCAGTGTCATAGTATACTCATATCCTCAGTATCATAGTATACTCATATCCTCAGTAGTATACTCATATCCTCAGTATCATAGTATACTCATATCCTCAGTAGTATACTCATATCCTCAGTATCATAGTATACTCATATCCTCAATAGTATTCTCATATCCTCAGTAGTATACTCATATCCTCAGTATCATAGTATACTCATATGATCAGTATCATAGTATACTCATATCCTCAGTATCATAGTATACTCATATCCTCAGTATCATAGTATACTCATATCCTCAGTATCATAGTATACTCATATCCTCAGTATCATAGTAGACTCATATCCTCAGTATCATAGTATACTCATGTCCTCAGTATCATAGTATACTCATATCCTCAGTAGTATACTCATATCCTCAGTATCATAGTATACTCATATCCTCAGTAGTATACTCATATCCTCAGTAGTATACTCATATCCTCAGTATCATAGTATACTCATATCCTCAGTATCATAGTATACTCATATCCTCAGTAGTATACTCATATCCTCAGTATCATAGTATACTCATATCCTCAGTAATATACTCATATCCTCAGTATCATAGCATACTCATATCCTCAGTATCATAGTATACTCATATCCTCAGTAGTATACTCATATTCTCAGTATCACAGTATACTCATATCCTGAAAACTTCCGGTTTCAAGATGGCGACGGACGGTCGTGTTGATTTGTGTTTGTTAATTTTTTCGCGTAAGGGATGGATGTATTCATCTCTTACGTGTAATTGGTGTGCCAGGATGTAAAACCAGGAGTTTCTACTCAAGATCTGCGCGGGTGCTACGGAGTTCGTGCATCGAGCGAAGCCATCCTTGAGTGAATTTTCAGCAGCGTGTGTGGTTATCAGCAGTCTGTGTTTACGTTTTTTCAACATGGCGGAAGAACGTCTTCTTTCCGAGCGATCAACAGTCAACATAACGAAGCGGCGTGGTAGCCGCGCAGGGACAAAGAAGCAAGGTAAGCGCGGGGGTTTGAGACGTTTTAGACTCAAGTGTCACCGTCTAGGACTCAGGAACATCCGTATTCTATATTGGAACTGTGCCAGTGTAAAACAACGGGGCTCTATTTTAGAAACCCTAGTTTACAGGAACGACATTGTAGCACTCCAGGAGACGAGACTGGGCGATCAGGTACTCCGAATTGCCGGCTTCAAATGTTTCTACAACAGACGACATCTGGGAACGGCGATTCTCGTTCGCGACAGCATGGTGGTGTCAGAGCTAGACATGTCCAGTTGGGACAGTGACGATATACAAATACAGGCGTTGAGAGTTCATTCCAGTATACCATTCGTGTTGGTTAATGTTTATGCCCGCAATGCGAGTGTGGACGCCCAGAAGTGGCAGTGCTTAAGTGGCATATTAGGCCACGAGAGAAATGTTATTTTCTGTGGTGACTTCAACGCTAAAGGCAGATCATGGGGAAACACTTCCTCCAATACACAAGGGGAGGAGCTCGAGACTGCACTGGAAACCATCGACCTGGTTTGTATCAACAGTGGCTGTGTCACCAGGACAGCAAGCCGTCCAGGCGATGAGGATAGTGCTATTGATCTGGCGCTAGTTTCACCTTCACTCACTACAGTGTGTAGATGGGGTGTCCTAGGACACCATGGCAGCGACCACCACCCTTGCAGCATATTGGTGGAGAAAGGCAGAACCAGGCAGCACAAGCTAAAGGTAAAGACGTTCCAGTATGACAGTACAGGGCAAGATGTGGTGAGCAAAATAAGACGTGACAAGCGCAGAACGTTTCAGGGCAGGAGAAAAAGCTGGGAGCAGCCACCGTGGTGGAGTTTGGAGGTGGAGAAGGCTTGGGTGGATAAGCGTAGTGCTGTAAGGAGATGGCAAAATGCCAAGAAGAACAGAGCTGGTCATCCTAGTCGCTGCTTGCACTTAGAAAGAGAGATGCACACAAAAGTAAGCTATTTCAAAAAAACTGGTCAAGGTGGTTAAAAGCGAAAAATGGGCAGAGGTGTGTCATAGACAAGTCACTGAAATTGTTCTGGCGACTACATAAAAGCATGAGTGGGGTAGTCAAGAATAAGAGCATTTCTGACTTCCAAGGTGCTGACCTCATCTGGCAGAGGACTGATGAGGACAAGGGCAAAGCCCTCTTTGAACGCTACCTTGAGCAGAGCAACCAGACAGACATGGGAGGCCGGAATCTGGCCAAGGAGGTCACCTCAGACAGATGCAAGGCCCAGAACACTTCGGATGAAGACACAGTGACAGTGAAAGAAATCAAGGCTGTGCTTCGACGATCAAAAAACAGTGCTCCAGGTCCTGATGGCATAAGATACGACGACATAAATAGGTGTACCGACAATGAGCTAGAGAAACTAGCAGACATGTACAACAACAGTATAGGGAGTGCTAGCATCAAGGAGGAATGGTTACATCAGCTATCTGATTCCCTTGCCGAAGCCTGACAAAGACCACAAAAAACTTCAGGGATATCGAATTATAACCATGCAGAATACAGTAGGCAAGCTGCTGGAGAAGGTAATTGCCAGGAAAATATCAAGCCAACTAGAGAGGCAAGGTGTTTTCCCACCTACCCTGGGTGGGTACCGTCCAAAAAGAGAAACCTGGACCAATGCAGCAGTCTTTGCCCATGATGTCTATGAAGGTTTCCACTCAGGCACTGAAACTGTTGCTGCAGCGATTGATCTTGAGGACGCATACAACAGAGTACCACTGGATTTTTTAATGTTTCAGCTTCTTGAACTAAACGTAAGTCCATTCCTCCTTAGTTGGATCGCTGCAGCCCTCTTCCAACGGAAAGTAGTTTTTAGATGTGGCAGTTGGACTTCGGAACCAACAACAATATATCCTGGCCTACCACAGGGATCACCATTATCTCCGGTACTGTTCAACGCCTACACAGTGAGAATCACCAGTGAGCAGATCACTGGACCTGGCAGGACATTGTCATATGCCGATGATGTTTTAGTGTATCGTCAGGGTAAGGATAGAGAGGAGGTTGCTGTGGAACTACAAACCGAACTCAATCGCATAAGTACTTGGTGTGATGAAGCTGGGCAATGGTCAACCCAACAAAGGCAACAGTGACTTGGTTCTCGTTGAATAATCATATTGTCAACAATCCAACACCAACTGTAATGCTGTGTTCAGAGACGGTGGAAAGAACGCAGGCAATGAATTACCTGGGGATACGGTTTGATCGAAGCCTTGCTTATAATGTGCACATAGACCAGGTGATAACAAAGGCCAAGCGGGGCTTGGCAGCGATGCGGGTGATGGCGGCAGCAAACTGTGAGCAGCGCCATCTATGTCTTCTGTACGAGGGGCTGGTCATGTCTGTTTTGGAGTATGCAATGGCAATCCTGACTGCTCAGCCATAAGCAGATAGAAAGGATGGAAAGGATACAGAATGAAGCTATGCGCATTATTCTTGGATGTACAAGAGATACAGCATGCAGGGCGATGCGCTACCTTCTTGATTTTCCAACCATTGAAGAGAGAATGCAAGTTTGCAGGGCACGCGCCTACCTCAGAATTAACGCAAACACACAGCATCCACTGCATAGTGAAATTAGGAAGGTGAAGGGCAGCAGGTTAAAAAGAGGACGGTCGTGGATGGGTCAAGCCGAAGACATTCTTCAACAGGTGTGTTCACTTGAGGACTTAGAACCTGGCGAGGAGTGGGTGCAAGTGCCAACAGACTTCTGCACATCCTTTTCAGTTTGCATCCAACTAGATAGAAAATGCAGACAAGAAAATCCGGCTGCTGTGGAGGCTGAAGTACAAGCGTTGATTTTCGAGAATTCGCTAGACAGTGACGCGGTCATCTACACAGATGGGTCGGTCGTCCGACATGTGAGAAGCTCATGGGCCTTTACAGCTCGGGCCGGAGGGAGAATTGTGAAGGAGGACTCTGGTGCTTTCACTGAAACCACAAGTAGCCTGACCATGGAAGTCATGGCAGTAAGTAAAGCAATAACATGGCTCGAGACACAGACATTCACTAGGGCTTGTTTCCTTAGCGACTCAATGAACATGATCAAGAGGATAGAGGAGGGGTCGATCCGAAGAGAATGGTTGCTGCCTCTGGAGCGGTCTCGGCTGGCAAAGATTAGTTTCATCTTCGTGCCAGGTCATGCGGGAGTACAAGGAAATGAGCGGGCTGACAAGCTCGCAGGTGAGGCTACTGTGGAGGGCGGACGCGCCATGGACCAGGCTGACATTCTGAATGCTCTACGAGAAGTGAGACTTTTGCAAGAACCAAGTGATGACTGTGAATCTACAACAATGGCCAGACTGCGAGAGCAGCAAATTAAAAGAGGGGTGGCCAAACAAGAACACTACGCAGGAAGCCAAAGAAGATTGATAAACCAACACAGAACTGGCGTCGTTAGCCGCTACACGCTGCGGGATTTGCTGAGGAGGGGATCCGAGCACTTATGGACTGAATGGTCCGATGTGCAACGAGGATGATCTGTCGACTAACTAACTAACTAACTAACTCATATCCTCAGTAGTATACTAATCTCCTCAGTAGATAACTCATATCCTCAGATCATAGTATACTCATATGATCAGTATCATAGTATACTCATATCCTCAGTTCATAGTATTACTCATATCTCAAGATCATAGTATTTACTCATATCCTCAGTCATCAGTATACTCATATCCTCAGTATCATAGTATTATCATATCCTCAGTATAAGTATACTCATCATCCCAGTATTCATAGTTACTCATATCCTCAGTTATCATAGTCTACTCATAATCTCAGTATCATGTATACTCAAATCCTCAGTAGCTATAATCATATTCTCAGTGTTACACAGTATACTCATATTACTCAGTTAGTATACTCTATCTACAGTATCAATAGTATACTCCTAGATCAAGTATCCTAGTATACTCATATCCTCAGTATCATAGTAATCATATCCATTATCAATTATAACATTCCTCAGTATCATAGTATACTCATATCCTCAGTATCATAGTATACTATATTTCCTCCGTATCATAGTATACTCATATCCTCAGTAGTATACTCATATCCTCAGTATCATAGTATACTCATATCCTCAGTAGTATACTCATATCCTCAGTAGTATACTCATATCCTCAGTATCATAGTATACTCATATCCTCAGTATCATAGTATACTCATATCCTCAGTAGTATACTCATATCCTCAGTATCATAGTATACTCATATCGATCAGTAGTATACTCATATCCTCAGTATCATAGCATACTCATATCCTCAGTATCATAGTATACTCATATCCTCAGTATCATAGTATACTCATATCCTCAGTAGTATACTCATATCCTCAGTATCATAGTATACTCATATCCTCAGTAGTATACTCATATCCTCAGTATCATAGTATACTCATATCCTCAGTAGTATACTCATATCCTCAGTATCATAGTATAGTCATATCCTCAGTAGTATACTCATATCCTCAGTATCATAGCATACTCATATCCTCAGTATCATAGTATAATCATATTCTCAGTATCATAGTATACTCATATCCTCAGTATCATAGCATACTCATATCCTCAGTATCATAGTATATTCATATCCTCAGTAGTATACTCATATCCTCAGTATCATAGCATACTCATATCCTCAGTATCATAGTATACTCATATCCTCAGTACCATAGCATACTCATATCCTCAGTGTCATAGTATACTCATATCCTCAGTATCATAGTATACTCATATCCTCAGTATCATAGTATACTCATATCCTCAGTATCATAGTATACTCATATCCTCAGTAGTATACTCATATTCTCAGTATCATATTATACTCATATCCTCAGTATCATAGTATACTCATATCCTCAGTATCATAGTATACTCATATCCTCAGTATCATAGCATACTCATATCCTCAGTATCATAGTATATTCATATCCTCAGTAGTATACTCATATCCTCAGTATCATAGTATACTCATATCCTCAGTATCATAGTATACTCATATCCTCAGTAGTATACTCATATCCTCAGTATCATATTATACTCATATCCTCAGTATCATAGCATACTCATATCCTCAGTATCATAGTATACTCATATGATCATTATCATATTATACTCATATCCTCAGTATCATAGTATACTCATATCCTCAGTATCATAGTATACTCATATTCTCAGTATCATAGTATTCTCATATTCTCAATATCATTTTTATAATGGTGCATATCCCTTGCACGACGTTGCAGTCAACACCAGCATTTTTCAGCTGATCTTGATGTTCTGGGCACGTTTTTACGTTCAGTAGTTTTCCATTGCTTTCTGAACGACCGGCTCCCATTCCAAATGGTTATAACACAACGCGACACTGTCTGCTGCACAAATCCGTCGCCTTGCAGGCCGCTCACGAACCGCGTTCGCAAGCCTTTGGCCACGGAGACCTCAGTATCATATTATGCTCATATTCTCAGTATCGAGGGTCTCCGTGGTGAAGTGGTCAAGCCGTTTGACTTGGGCTTCTGAAGGTTGTGGGTTCAATTCCGGGCTGCGTCCTTCGGTTCACGAGTGAAATTTTTCGGAGACTCCTGTGGGTCGTCGCTAGAGCTACGGAGTTCGTGCTTTGTGCGACGCTTTCCGTGCTGCGGAAAGAGACAGAGCCATATGGGATAGAACCCGGTGCAATGAAGACCACCTGTCGACTTTTAAGCGACTTTTATTCTCAGTATCATATTATGCGCATATTCTCAATGTCGTAGTACACTCATATTTTCAGTAGCATAGTATACTCATATACTCAGTATCATTCATTCATTCATTCATTCATTCATTCATTCAGTCATTCAGTCATTCATTCATTCAGTACCATGTCACTTGCAATGAATGAATCACTGAACAACGAGAAGTAGGTTGAGAGCTTTACCAAAGCCATCCATCCATCCATCATGTGCCATGCCGGTAAGCGTGGGCGGTCATGTTCTGCCATCTCACTCGATCACCAGAGTCGTGGATCAGCTCCGTGTTTCTGTCTCGACCATGCCACAAGGCCAAGCCATCCAGGTACTTGCTTCTAGGTCTTCCCCTTGGTCTGTTCCCCTCGATCTTACCAGTTGTCACCAAATTCTCCAATCCATTTCTTCTCATAACATGTCCAAAAAATGTTGACTGTCTACGTCTAATTTCTCTAATCAATTTACGATCTTCATTTGTTTCTTGAAGGACTTGTTCATTGGTCTTTCTGGCTGTCCATGGTATTCTTTGCATTTTCCTCAGAAACCACATTTCTACAGCCATCAGATGTTTTTCAGCCTGACTGCTCATTGTCCACGCTTCACATCCATATAAAAGTACAGGTTCTATGTAGCATCTCAACACTCTTTTTCTCGTTTCAATTGACATCTTTTTATTGGTCAATATGTTTTTCATCTTGCTAAAGGCTACTTTTGCCATGGCGATTCTTGTTCTAATCTCTTCAAGGCATCTCCCATCAGATGTTATTACTGTTCCGAGATAATTGTACCTGCTCACTTGTTGAAGAATATTCCCATTTACTTGTATATTACATTGTGGTATTTCGTCCTTCCTAGTGACGACCATAATCTGTGTCTTTTTACAATTTAATTCTAACCCTAGTTGTTCACTTTGTGTAACAATCGCATCTACTAAATTTTGCAGGTCCTGTTCATTGTCTGCAATCAAGACTGTATCATCTGCATATCTAATGTTATTGATGCATCGTCCCCCAATGTTGATTCCTTCCATATCTTCAATATTTCTGAAAATACTTTCACTGTACAGGGAAAACAGATCTGGAGACATTACACATCCCTGTCTCACACTCCTTTTAATATGCTGATATTGGCTTACTTCATTATCAACTCTTATGGCAGCTTGTTGTTTCCAATATATGTTTTTTACAAGTCTAAGATCTTTTCCATCAATTTGTAGATCTTCAAGCATCCTTATCATTTTGACACGTCTCACTTTATCAAAAGCCTTTGTGTAGTCAATAAAGCAAAGGTGTAGATCTTTGTTTACTTCTATAGAACGTTCGATTATGTTTCTCAGTATATACACAGCATTTACTGTACCCGTGCCTTCCACAAACCCACATTGTTCTTCTCCTATTTCAGGTTGTATTTTCCTCCTAACTCTTTGCATGATAATTCTTAGCAAAATCTTTGTGATGTGACTCATTATACTAATTGTTCGATGTTTCTCACATTCCAAGGCTCCCGATTTCTTTGGGATTGCAATAAATACAGAATTACATAACTCCTGAGGTATATTTCCAGTATCATATATTGTATTAAGCAGACTGGTAACTTGATCTATTCCATATTCTTCTAAAGCATTAATCATTTCTGTTGTGACGCTGTCTGAACCGGGGGTCTTGCCAGATTTCATGTGGTTAAGAGCATTCTGAACCTCCATCTTCAAAATTGCTGGTCCTTCATTATTATTTTGAACATTATACTGTTCGTCTCTGTTATCGTCATACAGGTTTTTCACGTAATCTGACCATTCATGTAATATCTGATCTTTTTCTATTATGACTCTTCCATCTTTTGTCTTTAGGCAGCCTGCTGATGTACGTGTTCTTTGATTAGTAAGCTCCTGAATTCTTTTGTGCATTAGTTTCGCATTGTTACTGTTGTGTTGTTTTTCAATTTCTCTGCAGTTTTTCTCAAGCCATGTTTCTTTTGCCTCCTTACATAAGGTTCTCACTTTTCTGTGAATTTCTTCATATTTGGCAGGATTATTTTTGTTCTGTCTTCTTGTTTCCATTAGTTGTAAAATTTCTTCAGTCATCCATGTCTTACGGCCCACTTTCTTTACTTTTGGAATAGTTTTTTCTGCTGAGCAACTGATTGAATTCTTCATCGTTTCCCATTGATCATCTACATCTTGAAACAGGATCTCTAGATCAGACAATATATCAAATTTGTTCTTTACTTCTATGTTAAAATTATCTTGTATTTCTTTGTCAGTTTTCAATTTGCACAAGTCATATTTAGGGTTTCCTGCTGTATACTTGACTTTCTTTAACTTTACCCTCAATGTGCCTGTAATTAATCTGTGATCACTGCAACAGTCTGCATTTGGAACTGTTTTTACGACAGTTAACGCATTTCGAAACCTTTTGCTAATCAGGATGTAATCTATCTGGTTTTTAATCTTGCTGTCTGGACTCCTCCATGTCCATAATCTTCTAGGATGCTGTTTAAACCAGGTGTTTCCTACAACCATTTCTTGTTCTTTTGCCCATTCTACAAGTCTGTATCCTCTTTCATTTCTCTCTCCTAAACCATGGTTGCCTACACTGCATCCATCGCCTTGCTGTCCTATTTTTGCGTTGAAATCACCCATTATGATATTTATTTCTGATTTTTTGCAGTTCTTCAAAGCAGACTCCACGTCATTATAAAATTCCTCTATGCTTTCTTCACTGCTTTCACTTGTTGGGGCATATACTTGAATGACATTTATTTTAAAAGGTCTTCCGTTTAATTTTACTAATAGGGCTCTGTCTGACACAGCATGATATCCTTTGACAGAATTTGATGTTTGCTTATCTAATATAATGGCTACACCTCTTTGCTGTTCTTCTCCCCCAGAGTTTTACCAAAGCACAACTACAAAAAACAATGGACGTTGCGGCCAAAGCCTTCGTCGGCACAGAACAAACAAACAAAACTAGATTAACAAATACTTATCTAGTGTCCTAGCTGGAACGGCTATCCATGGGTAGAATGAAACGGATGTTGTGTTAACGGGGTCAACTGACTAAAGGTCAGTACAGCCAGAAACTCGGTGATTGGTTGAGTCAACCGGTGAGGGAACCCGCGCTAGGGGGATCGGGGTGCGCCCAGGAGAGCGAATAGAAAAATATGGATGTGTAACTATAGGGCGATGTAACGGATGCAGTTCGCAATTCCGCCAAGTTCGAAACGCTGCTGTGGGCAATATGGATGCAGGCCAACCAGCGTAAGCTATCAAAAAGTAGCACAAGTGACGGTAGTTCGGAGCGCAATGAGAAGCGACCCCACGCAAACCAACCAAGAAGTCACAGAAAGCAGAGATAATGCTGGTGGTGACTACCACGTCCTGCGAAGGACATGCAACTGGCTATGAAGTGTACTATAAGATAGCGGAGATGGGGGGGGGATAAGGGGCGTAGGGAACTTAAATAAAACTGTGTTGGACATTGAGGCCGTGAGGGGAAAGTGAACCCAACTGGAAGATAAGACGGTTTTCCAATGTCTTGCGATCGCGGTCGTGAGATGTGCACGATTTTATCGCCATAACACGTATGTCAGCAACCCCACAGTGGTCGGAACTGTTGAAGTGTAGAGGTACCGGTTTCTTGGCACCACTGTCGATATCGGATAAATGTTGTCTAAATCTGTCCGCCAGACGAAGGCCCGTCTCTCCAAGATACCTCATGTCGCAACGTGTGCAGATGATCGCATAGATATTCACATGTCACTTGCAGCACTTTGCTCCCATAACAACCTTCCGGAAAACTTCCTGGTCATAAGCAAGATGTCCCGCGTCCAATACACCCATCTGGAGATCATCTGCCACATCCTGCACCAATCTTCTCTTTGGCCTTCCTCTTCCTCACTTCCCGGCCATGTACCCTTCCATGATTGTTCTCTCAAAACTTCCATGACGTTTGAAGTGACCAAAATATCAAAACATGTTTTCCCGTAGTGAATTTTAATAACGAAGACACAAACCATATATAGTACGATTTATTGCCTGGCACATTTCGCTGCATCTTGTCAGGTACTTACTGCAAATGTCATACAACGTATAGTAAAATAATTAGATTCATCGTTGAATCTGAAATATACACATGTTCGCACAGTAATATCAGTTGTTTACCGTGGTAATTTTAAATTGACTATCATGTCTTTCTGTTTGCACAATATTGGCTTGTACAGTTAGATCATTATCGCTTCTGCAAACTTTAACAAACGACTATGTTGTGTATGAAACAACACGCGAAAAGCGCTGTCTCTATCAATGACATGACCGATTTCCAAGACATGACGTGCATTGGACGACGCCGGAAGTTTATAATTGTGGTGTGTCACACTTCCCATGATCCCATCGCTTTTGTGAAGTTTCTTGTCAACCCAATTTGGTATGTATTCAACAATCCTGGTGGGTAACTGCCTCTCTGTTCTGCCAATGTAAGTAGTCTCGCACCTGCATGTGAATTGATAATGCAATTAGATGTGGCGTACAGAGGGGTAGATTCTTGTATTGCTGGGGTGGGAATAGGTGTGGTTCTGTACCTAATAACTGGAGTTTCAATGTTCTTTGTTTTATAGTCTTTAGTCGCCAACCTTCTTCAATATTCAAATTTTGTCGTATGGATTCATTTGTTCTCTGTATCCAACATATTCCTAGAACAACCTCACATAACAGCCACACACAACAAATCCACACAGTAACCTCACTAAATAACCTCGCATAACAATCTCACATTTCAAGCTCACACAACAACCTCACACAATAATCTCACATTACAAGCTCTCGCAACAACCTCTCTCGCATAACATTCTCACATTTCAAGCTCACACAACAACCTCACACAATAACCTCACACAACAATCTCACATTACAAGCTCACACAACAACCTCACACAGCAACCTCACACAACATTATCACATTATAAACAGACACAACCACCTCGTATTAAAACATAACACAACACAAACACACAACAACTTCACATTACAACCCCATACAACAACCACACAACAATCTCTCACAACTACCATACATTATAACCTCACACAACTACCTCAAACATCAACCTCACACAACAACCTCACACAACAACCTCACACAACACCTTCACACAACAACCTCACACAACAACCTCACACAACAACATCACTCAACAACCTTAAATATCAACCTCACACAATAACCTCACACAGCAACATCACATTATAACTTCACACAAAAAACTCACACAACCTCACATTACGACCTCACAACCCAACATAACACAACAACCTCACACTAATTCCTCACGCAACAACATCAAAAAGTGCATTAGTACTTGTAGGTAACTTTCCTCTGGAGTGAACTAGGCAGGCCGAGAGAGGGATCATGCTGCATGGGCAACACATGGTTTCTTTATTTTAGCCCAGGCTTTGTGCTATGGAGAGGCAATAACTCCATCCCTGGTCTTAATCGGTCTCGGAATCAAAGCGAGAGGCAACTGTTACGGGTTATAAGTCCTTGTCAGTTGGCGTAGACATGGGGCGCCACGCGTTGCCTCTGACGGTGGGAGACACCTACAGGTGTCACTGATCAGCTACCGCCCGCCTCAAGCTGGGCAGCCCCCAGCCAATTGGGTGCTGATCCGACAAAGCCTGCCTGCTTCAATGGGTGCTTGGGGCTAGGACAAAATCTGAATTGCAGGCTGTAAAACCAATGCACCAGGTACCAATAAAAAGAATAGAAACCTCAAGCTACGGCTTGCAACCTGGAACGTGAGAACCATGTGTCCAGGATTTTCCACTGACTTGACAAATATTGACGATGTGAGAAAAACGGCTGTGATTGATGCTGAACTCAATCGTCTTAACATTGATATTGCTGGCCTGCAGGAGACTCGCCTCGCTGAGGAAGGGTCACTCAGGGAAAACAATTACACCTTTTTTTGGAAGGGAAGAGGGCAGGCAGAAAAAAGGCAACATGGTGTGGGCTTTGCAGTGAAGAATTCACTACTGGGAATGATTGATATCCCAGCTGGAGGTAATGAAAGATTATTATCACTGCGCTTGGCAACCTCTTGTGGATTTGCCACCATTCTCACTGAATATGCACCGACACTAGCTTCCTCTGATGATGTGAAGGATACGTTCTATGAGCAGCTAGACTCTGTGATCAAGGCAGTTCCAAAATCCGACTACATTTATATGCTCGGTGATTTCAATGCTCGTGTGGGCAAGGACTCGAGTTCATGGCCAGTGTGCCTTGGAAAATACAACATCGGTCGCATGAATGATAATGGGCAAAGGCTGCTGGAGCATTGCACTAGAAATGACCTATGTATTACAAACTCCTTTTTTAAAACAAAAGAGATGCATAAGGTCACATGGAAACATCCAAGATCCAACCATTGGCATCAGCTGGACTTCATTATCACACGGAGACAACATCTGAACCATACATCATTAACTCGAAGTTACCACAGTGCTGACTGTGATACAGATCATTCTTTGGTTGTTGCAAGGGTTAGACTGAGACCAAAGAGAATCTACACAGCTAAACACAAGTCTAGCCCCAGGATTAATATTACTAACACTCAGGATCCTGGAAAGTGCTTTGAATTTCAACAGCAACTTTAAGACGCTTTCAATGATACATCAGAAAATTGTATAGTAAATGATAAATGGAGTAAACTTAAGGAAACTATTTATAAAACAGCGGTAGGGGTTTACGGCACTGTGGATCATAAGAGACAGGACTGGTTTGCGGCAAACAGCCAGATACTGCAGCCCTTGATTGATAAAAAGAAGATAGCTCTCTTAAGAAACAAGGAAAGACCAACGCGTAACACTCTGAGTGAGCTGAAGCAAGCGAGGAAGGATGTACAAAAGGCTGCCAGGCAGTGTGCGAATGACTATTGGATCAAGTTATGTGAGTCCATTCAAATCGCAAGTGATAAGGGAAACATCAGAAGCATGTATGAAGGGATAAAGAAAGCCTGTGGTCCAATGATCAAAAGAAGTGCACCGCTGAAAACCTTGACTGGAGAAATCATCACTGATAAGAAACAGCAGATGGATACATGGGTCGAGCAATATTTAGAGCTTTACTCAAGTGAGACCAAGCTAGCGGATGATGCCCTCAACGCCATAGAGGCTCTACCAACTCTTGACCACCTGGACACACTTCCCACTATAACAGAAGTTAAGTGTGCTATAAATGAGCTTGCATCTGGCAAGGCTCCAGGTAAGGATGGGATTCCAATAGAGGTAATCAGGAGTGGGCAAGACACACTCGCTCTACAGATCCACCAGCTAATAGAGCTATGCTGGCAAGAAGGACAAGTCCCACAGGATTTCAAAGATTCAAACATCATAACGCTGTACAAGATCGGAGCGACTGTAACAACTATAGGGGTATCTCACTTCTGTGTATTGTTGGGAAAGTATTTGCCAGAATTGTCCTGCACAGACTTCAAGTCCTGGGAGATCAAGTCTACCCCGAATCACAGTGCGGCTTCCGCCAGAACCGGTCTACCATTGATATGATATTCTCATTGCGACAGATGCAAGAAAAATGCCGGGAACAAAATCAGCCACTGTTTATTGCCTTCATCGACCTCACAACGGCATTCGATTTGGTCAGTCGTGAGGGTCTGTTCAAAGCACTAAAGAAGATTGGCTGCCCACCAACTCTTCTGTCCATTGTGGAATCGTTCCACACAGGCATGAAAGGTATAATCAAGTTTGATGGCTCAACTTCAGAAGAGTTTGAAATCAAGAGTGGAGTTAAGCAAGGTTGTGTACTATCCCCCACCCTCTTTGGGATATACTTTTCACTTCTACTGAAATATGCCTTTCGTGATCAGGATGACGGTATATACATTCACTCACGCTCAGATGGTGGCCTCTATAATGCTCAGAGATTGAAGGCCAAGACCAAAATTAGCAGGGTACTAATCAGAGAGTTGCTTTTTGCGGATGATGCTGCGATTACGACCCACTCTGAGGAAGAATTACAACATCTACTATCTGCATTCTCCAATGCTTGTTCTGAATTTGGTTTAACAATTAACAAAAAGAAGACACAGATTATGTCACAAGGTGCACATGGTGTATCATCAATCTTTATTGACGACGCCGAACTGGAGATAGTAGACCATTTTACATATCTAGGATCAGAGGTAAATAGCAAATTATCCCTCGATCAGGAAATCAACATCAGGATTGGCAAGGCAGCAACAACAATGAACATGTTAGCAAAAAGAGTCTGGGAAAACAGGAAGCTTACTGCCAAAACAAAAGTCCTCGTCTACCAAGCCTGTGTCCTTAGTACTCTTCTTTATGGCAGTGAAACCTGGACAACTTACTCACGCCAAGAGAAACGTTTAAACAGCTTTCATATGCGGTGTCTGCGAAGAATACTTGGTATTAAGTGGCAAGACAAAATCACAAATACTGAAGTATTGGAAAGATCAGGTTGTGTGACGGTGTATTCCATGCTCAGTCTTCGTAGACTTAGATGGATAGGACACGTTAGGAGGATGGATGATGGTAGAATACCAAAGGACATCTTTTTTGGTGAATTACAGACGGGTAGGAGATCTCAGGGTCGGCCTCTACTACGATACAAAGATGTGTGTAAGCGGGACATGATTGATACAGGCATTGATAATGCACATTGGGAGCACGTCGCCGCTGACCGTGTTGCATGGAGGGCAACTATCAGAAATGGAATAAAGACAAAGGAGAAAATGATTGCAGATAAAGCACACACAGACCGTGAGAGACGTAAGATGGTGCAAAATGGTGGAAGTGACCATGTTTTCACATGCACCTACTGTGGGCAAACATTTGCAGCAAGAATTGGCCTTACCAGCCACACTCGCCACCGCCATGGATCGTAGTTATTAAGCCTTTTTGAAGCACAATGTACCAAACTATCGTCTGTCAAGACGGAAAGGTGCCAATGTAACTTGTAGGTACATCATTACGCGTAGATACATCATTACTTGTAGGTACGTCATTACTTGTAGGTACATATTACTTGTAGGTACATCATTACTTGTAAGTACATCATAACTTGTAAGTACATTATTGCTTGTAGATACATCATTACTTGTAGATACATCCATAATTGTATGTTTATCATTACATGTATATACAACATTACTTGTAGATACATCAATACTTGTATGTATATCATTACTTGTAGATACATCATTACTTGTAGATACATCAATACTTGTATGTATATCATTACTTGTACGTACGTCGTTACTTGTAGGTGCATCATTACATGTAGGTATATCATTACGTGTAGTTACATCTTTGCTTATAGGTACATCATTACTTGTAGTTACATCTTTACTTGTAGGTACATCATTACTTGTAGATGCATAATTACTTGTAGGTGCATCATTACTTGTAGGTATATCATTACGTGTAGTTACATCTTTACTTATAGGTACATCATTACTTGTAGTTACATCTTTACTTGTAGGTACATCATTACTTGTAGATGCATAATTACTTGTAGGTGCATCATTACTTGTAGGTGCATCATTACTTGTAGGTACATCATTACTTGTAGGTACATCATTACTTGTAGGTGCGTCATTACTTGTATGTACATCATTACTTGTAGGTGCATCATTACTTGTAGGTATATCATTACGTGTAGTTGCATCTTTACTTATAGGTACATCATTACTTGTAGGTGCATCATTACTTGTAGGTATATCATTACATGCAGTTACATCTTTACTCGTAGTTACATCATTACTTGTAGTTACATCTTTACTTGTAGGTACATCATTACGTGTAGGTACGTCATTACTTGTGATTACATCATTACTTGTGGTTACATCACTACTTGTAGTTACATCATTACTTGTAGTTACATCATTACTTGTGGTTACATCACTACTTGTAGGTACATCAATACTAGTAGGTTACATCATTACTTGGAGGTACATCATTACGTGTAGGTACGTAATTACTTGTAGTTACATCAATACTTGTGGTTACATCTTTACTTGTAGGTACATCATTACGTGTAGGTACGTCATTACTTGTAGTTACATCATTACTTGTGGTTACATCACTATTTGTAGGTACATCATTACTAGTAGTTACATCATTACTTGGAGGTACATCATTACGTGTAGGTATGTAATTACTTGTAGTTACATCAATACATGTGGTTACATCTTTACTTGTAGGTACATCATTACTTTTAGTTACATCTTTACTTGTAGGTACATCATTACGTGTAGGTACGTCATTACTTGTGCTTACGTCATTACTTGTAGGTACATCATTACTTGTAGTTACATCATTACTTGTGGTAACATCACTACTTGTACTTACATCATTACTAGTAGTTACATCATTACTTGTGGTTACATCATTACTTGTGTTACATCATTACTTGTGGTTACATCATTACTTGTGATTACATCATTACGTGTAATTACGTAATTACTTGTAGTTACATCAATACTTGTGGTTACATCTTTACTTGTAGGTACAATCATTACGTGTAGGTACGTCATTACTTGTGGTTACGTCATTACTTGTAGTTACATCATTACTTGTAGTTACATAATTACTTGTGGTTACATCATTACCTGTGGTTACATCACTACTTGTAGTTACATCATTACTTGTGGTTACATCATTACTTGTGGTTACATCATTACTTGTGGTTACATCACTACTTGTAGGTACATCATTACTAGTAGTTACATCTTTACTTGTAGGTACATCATTACGTGTAGGTACGTAATTACTTGTAGTTACATAATTACTTGTGGTTACATCATTACTTGTGGTTACATCACTACTTGTAGTTACATCATTACTTGTGGTTACATCATTACTTGTGGTTACAACATTACTTGTGGTTACATCAATACTTGTAGATACATCATTACTTGTAGTTACATCATTACTTATGGTTACATCATTACGTGTAGGTACAAGCAGAGAATGTTTTATTCCCTTGGATAGGGATTGTCCGCGAGTGTTTTCTTATCATTGACAAATAATCGTCTGTCGAGTGAATGACACAGAGCTCTCCCTAGGGAGAAGGCATCCAAACAAGATACTCCCCCACCCCCACCCCCCTCCACCCCTAAGATATCCTACTCCAGAGTTTCGAGCACAGCGTTACACATGATCTTGTTGAAAATGCAGTGAGAATTTTATTAGTCTGAGGCTAATGTTAAGGGAAGGCTAGAGTTAAGCAGACATCTATTAGATGGGGCTAAAGTTGAGGGAAGGCTAGAGTTAAGCAGACATCTATTAGACTGAGGCTAATGTTGAGGGAAGGGTAGAGTTAAGTAGATACCTATTAGACTGGCGCTAATTTTGAGGGAAGGGTAGAGTTAAGCAGATTTCTGTTAGACAGAGGCTAATGTTGAGGGTCGGGTAGAGTTAAGTAGATATCTATATTGATCTACCAGCAGGGATGGGGCACAAACTAACGGTGATCTACCAGCAGGTGCTTGGACACAAACTAACGGTGATCTACCAGCAGGGGCTTGGACACAGTCTAACGGTGATCTAACAGCAGGGGCTTGGACACAAACTAACGCTGATCTACCAGCAGGGGCTTGGACACAAACTAACGGTGATCTACCAGCAGGGGCTTGGAAACAAACTAACGGTGATCTACCAGCAGGGGCTTGGATACAAACTAACGGTGATCTACCAGCAGGGGCTTGGACACAAACTAACGGTGATCTACCAGCAGGGGCTTGGACACAGTCTAACGGTGATCTACCAGCAGGGGCTTGGACACACACTAACGGTGATCTACCAGTAGGTTCTAGGACACAGTCTAACGGTGATCTACCAGCAGGGGCGTGGACACAGTCTAACGGTGATCTACCAGCAGGGGCTTGGGCACAGTCTAACGGTGATCTACCAGCAGGGGCTTGGACACAGTCTTATGGTGATCTACCTGCAGGGGCTTGGAACAAAGTCTAACGGTGATCTACCAGCAGGGGCTTGGACACAGTCTAATGGTGATCTACCAGCAGGGGCTTGGACACAGTCTAACGGTGATCTACGAGCAGGGGCTTGGACACATACTAACGGTGATCTACCAGCAGGGGCTTGGACACAAACTAACGGTGATCTACCAGCAGGGGCTTGGACACAAACTAACGGTGATCTACCAGCAGGGCTTGGACACAAACTAACGGTGATCTACCAGCAAGGGCTTGGACACAAACTAACGGTGATCTACCAGCAGGGGCTTGGACACAAACTAACGGTGATCTACCAGCAGGGTGCTTGGACACAGTCTAACGGTGATCTACCAGCAGGGGATTGGACACAGTTTACGGTGATCTACCAGCAGGGGCTTGGTACACAGATCTAACGGTGATCTACCTAGCAGGGGCTTGGACACAAGTAACTGGTGATCTACCAGCAGGGGCTTGGACACAAACTAACGGTGATCTACCAGCAGGGGCTTGGACACAAACTAACGGTGATCTACCAGCAGGGGCTTGGACACAACTAACGGTGATCTACCAGCAGGGGCTTGGACACAAACTAACGGTGATCTACCAGCAGGGGCTTGGACACAAACTAACGGTGATCTACCAGCAGGGGCTTGGACACAATCTAACGGTGATCTACCAGCAGGGGCTTGGACACAAACTAACGGTGATCTACCAGCAGGGGCTTGGACACAAACTAACGGTGATCTACTAGCAGGGGCTTGGACACAAACTAACGGTGATCTACCAGCAGGGGCTTGGACACAAACTAACGGTGATCTACCAGCAGGTGCTTAAACACAAACTAACGGTGATCTACAAGCAGGGGCTTAGACACAAACTAACGGTGATCTACCAGCGGGGGCTTGGACACAAAATAACGGTGATCTACCAGCAGGGGTTTGGACACAAAACTAACGGTGATCTACAAGCAGGGGCTTGAACACAAACTAACGGTGATCTACCAGCAGGGGCTTGGACACAAACTAACGGTGATCTACCAGCAGGGGCTTGGACACAAAGTAACGGTGATCTACCAGCAGGGTCTTGGACAAAACTAACGGTGATCTATCCAGCGGGGGCTTGGACACAAAATAACGGTGATCTACCAGCAGGGGTTTGGACACAAACTAACGGTGATCTACAAGCAGGGGCTTGGACACAAAACTAACGGGGATCTACCAGCAGGGGCTTGGACACAAACTAACGGTGATCTACCTAGCAGGGGCTTGGACACAAACTAACGGTGATCTACCAGCAGGGGCTTGGACACAAACTAACGGTGATCTACCAGCAGGGGCTTGAACACAAACTAACGGTGATCTACCAGCAGGGGCTTGGACACAAACTAACTGTGATCTACCAGCAGGGGCTTGGCACAGTGTAACGGTGATCTACCAGCAGAGGCTTGGACACAAACTAACGGTGATCTACCAGCAGAGGCTTGGACACAAACTAACGGTGATCTACCAGCAGGGGCTTGGACACAACTAACGGTGATCTACAGCGTGGGCTTGGACACAAACTAAACGGTGATCTACCAGCAGGGGCTTGGACACAACTAACGGTGATCTACAAGCAGGGGCTTGGACCACAAACTAACGGTGATCTACCAGCAGGGGCTTGGACAAAACTAACGGTGTCTACCAGCCGGGGCTTGGACCACAAACTAAACGGTGATCTACCAGCAGGGGCTTGGACACAAAGTTGCGGTGATCTTACCAGCAGGGTCTTGGCAACTACGGTGATCTATCCATGCAGGAGGCATTTGGACCACAAAGGCTAACGGTGATCTACCAGCAGGGGCTTGGGACACAACTAGCGGTGATTCTACCAGCAGGTGCTTGAAACACAAACCTAACGGTGATCTACCAAGCAGGGGGCGTGAGACACAAACTAACGGTGATCTACCTAGCAGGGGCTTGGACACAAACTGACTACCGGTGATCTACCAGCAGGGGCTTGGACACAAACTAACGGTGATCTACCAGCAGGGGCTTGAACACAAACTAACGGTGATCTACCAGCAGGGGCTTGGACACAAACTAACTGTGATCTACCAGCAGGGGCTTGGCACAGTGTAACGGTGATCTACCAGCAGAGGCTTGGACACAAACTAACGGTGATCCTACCAGCAGGGGCTTGGTCACAGTCTAACGGTTATCTACCAGCATGGGCTTGGACACAGTCTAACGGTGATCTACCAGCAGGGGCTTGGACACAAACTAACGGTGATCTATCAGCAGGTTCTTGGACACAGTCTAACGGTTATCTACCAGCATGGCCTTGGACACAGTCTAACGGTGATCTACCAGCAGGCGCTTGGGCACAGTCTAACGGTGATCTACCAGCAGGGGCTTGGACACAGTCTTACGGTGATCTACCAGCAGGAGCTTGGACAAAAAAGTAACGGTGATCTACCAGCAGGGGCTTGGACACAAACTAACGGTGACCTATCTGCAGGGGCTTGGACACAAACTAACGGTGATCTACCAGCAAGGTCTTGGAAACAAACTAACGGTGATCTACCAGCAGGGGCTTGGACACAAATTAACGGTGATCTACCAGCAGGGGCTTGGACGCAAACTAACGGTGATCTACCAGCAGGGGCTTGGACACAAACTAACGGTGATCTACCAGCAAGGGCTTGGACACAATTTAACGGTGATCTACCAGCAGGGGCTTGGACACAGTGTAACGGTGATCTACCAGCAGGGGCTTGGACACAATTTAACGGTGATCTACCAGCAGGGGCTTGGACATCAAACTAACGGTGATCTACCAGCAGGGGCTTGGACACAAACTAACGGTGATCTACCAGCAGGGGCTTGGACACAGTCTAACGTCTCGTAGAATGGCAGCTGAGAATATGAGTCTGGGTCGATGTGGTTGTCTATGGTGCTTCTTCTGAGGGCGTTTACGGCATTGGTGTCTTTTGTCTGTCTCGCATATCATGGTGAAAGGCTACACTGTTGTCTGTCTCACAGATCTTTGTGAAAGGCTACAATGTTGTCTGTCTCCCAGATCTTTGTAAAAGGCTACAGAGTTGATTGTCTCACAGATTTTTGTGAAAGGCTACAGAGTTGTTTGTCTTACAGATCTTTGTGAAAGGCTACACTGTTGTCTGTGAGAGGCTACACTGTTGACTGTCTCACAGATCTCTGTGAAAGGCTACACTGTTGTCTGTGAGAGACTACATTGTTGTCTGTCTCACAGATCTTTGTGAAAGGCTACACTGTTGTCTGTCTCACAGATCTTTGTGAAAGGCTACAGAATTATTTGTCTTACAGATCTTTGTGAAAGGCTACACTGTTGTCTGTCTCACAGATTTTTGTGAAAAGCTACAGAGTTATTTGTCTTACAGATCTTTGTGAAAAGCTACACTGTTGTCTGTCTCACAGATCTTTGTGAAAGGCTACAGAGTTGTCTATCTTACAGATCTTTGTGAGAGGCTACACTGTTGTTTGTGAGAGGCTACACTGTTGTCTGTGAGAGGCTACATTGTTGTCTGTGAGAGGCTACACTGTTGTCTGTGAGAGGCTACATTGTTGTCTGTGAGAGGCTACACTGTTGCCTGTGAGAGGCTACAGTATTGTCTGTGAGAGGCTACAGTATTGTCAGTGAAAGGCTACACTGTTGTCCCAGTGACGCCCAATTGACATCTGCTCTCTGACAGAGCACTATTTCAAGATCCCACACAATGACAACATCAAGTGGCGTACAGTCATATGTTGAAGAACGATGACACCATCAAGTGGCATGCGGTCGTATGGTGAAGAACGATGACAGAACTTCAGGGAAGCCAGGACAACGTTCAATGTTCTTGTAAATGTTGACATAGAGGAGAACTGTAAAACCGAAAACTAGAAGCTATGACATTGCGATGCCTTGCAAAATAAAGTAATAATAATAATAACGTTTGGAATTAACAAAAGATATTACATTAGGAAGTAGTGAAGTGTGTACCATCCAACAGCATTCAATTACATTAGTATCATTCTTACATAAAGCGATCAATAGTTATATAGTCATATGTAATATATACAAAGTTTTCTAGAGAGTAATAAGCTTGAACTTTTGTGGAGGGATGACCCAAGGGACCCGACAGAAACAATTCTAAATGTGGCAGACAAGGCACTTAGCGCAAGCCACTAGACAGTCCGGACTTGCGGTGTCTGATGCAGATGAATATTCATGTGAACTGCAGTAAGAATCAGCCAATCCGGGTGTATCTGTAGATACACTTACATCATTTCCTGTCAGATGTTATCAGAGTTATTGCACCTTCTGTGTTCACATGCTAACAGGCTTTGTTTACGACTTGATGTTTTTGCGTACACCATGAGAGCTGCGAGAACACAAAAAAGCTGCATAAGGTTACATGGAAACATCCAAGATCCAGCCATTGCCATCAGCTGGACTTCATCATCACATGGAGACAACATCTCAACCATATATCATTGACTCGAAGTTAACACAGTGCTGACTGTGATACGGATAATTCTTTGGTTGTTGCAAGGGTTAGACTGAGACCAAAGAGAATCTACACAGCTAAACACAAATCTAGCCCCAGGATTAATATTCTTAACACCCAAGATCCTGATAAGTGCTTTAAGTTCCAACAGCAACTTGAAGACGCTTTCACTGATACACCAGAAAATTGTACAGCAAGTGAAAAGTGGGGCAAACTTAAGGAAACGCTTTTTAAAACAGCGGTAGGGGTTTATGGCATTGTGGATCATAAGAGGCAGGACTGATTTGCAGCAAACAGCCAGACACTGCAGCCCTTGATTGATAAAAAGAAGATAGCTCTCTAAATAAACAAGGAAAGAACAACGCGTAACACTCTCAGTGAGCTGAAGCAAGCTAGGAGGGATGCGCACAAGGCTGCCAGACAGTGTGCAAATGGCTACTGGATCAAGTTATGTGAGTCCATTCAAAATGCAAGTGAAAAGGGAAACACCTGAAGCATGTAAGAAGGGATAAAGAAAGCCTGTGGTCCAATGAATTAAAGAAGTGCACCACTGAAAACCTTGACTGGAGAAATCATCACTGATAAGAAACAGCAGATGGATAGATGGGTCGAGCACTATTTAGAGCTTTACTCAAGTGAGACCAAGCTAGCGGATGATGCCCTCAACGCCATAGAGGCCCTGCCAACTCTTGACCACCTGGACACACTTCCCACTATAACAGAAGTTAAGTGTGCTATAAATGAGCTTGCATCTGGCAAGGCTCCAGGTAAGGATGGGATTCCAATAGAGGTGATCAGGAGTGGGCAAGACACACTCACTCTACAGATCCACCAGCTAATAGAGCTATGCTGGCGAGAAGGACAAATACCACAGGATTTCAAAGACTCAAGCGTGAAAACATTGTACACGAACAAGGGCGATCGGAGCGACTGTAACAACTATAGGGGCATCTCCCTTCTGTGTATTGTAAGGAAAGTATTTGCAAGAATTGTTCTGCGCAAGACTTCAAGTCCTAGGAGATCAAGTCTACCCCGAATCACAGTGGGGCTTTCGAAAGATCCGGTCTACCATTGATATGATATTCTCATTGCGACAAATGCAAGAAAAATGCTGTGAACAGAAACGATCACTGTTTATTGCCTTCATCGACCTCACAAAGGCATTTGATTTGGTCAGTCGTGAGGGTCTGTTCAAGGCACTAAAGAAGATTGGCTGTCCACCAACTCTTATGTCCATTGTGGAATCGTTCCACTCAGACATGAAGGGTATAATCAAGTTTGATGGTGCAACTTCAGAAGAGTTTGAAATCAAGAGTGGAGTTAAGCAAGGTTGCGTAATAGCTCCCACGCTCTTTGGAACATACCTTTCACTTCTACTGAAATATGCCTTTCGTGATCAGGATGGTGGTATATACATTCCCTCAAGCTCAGATGGCGGACAATAACATGAACAGCAACATGGACAATAACATGGACAACAACATGGACAACACCATGGGCAACCACATGGACAACAAGATGGACAACAACCTGGACAATAATAATATCATTGAAAAAGCAACATCAACACTACGGTTATACAGACAGCCACATTTGAGCTTTCTCTTGTCAGATGGATAACTCAGAGTCACCGACAGACTGAGAAGCATATATACAATCAGATAGATAGGAAGATGGAAAGACAGATAGACGGACATAGAGACAGGCAGACAGACAGATAGTAAAACAGACAGATAGGTAGAGATATTCATATATCAAAGTTAAATATAGCACCGTCTGGAAAGCGCACGGGAAAACAACCAGACATTAATAAGAGCATGCAAGGTGCGACATTGGGACAGCTCATGTTTGTATCACTTGTCTCTGTGTCACGGCAGCCTGTACTTCCACATTACATGGCTACCGTTCAGTATTAGGTCTGTTTCTTCGTCTCTCTCTCTCTCTCTCTCTCTCTCTCTCTCTCTCGCTCTCTCTCTCTCTCTCTCTCTCTCTCTCTCTCTCTCTCTCTCTCTCTCTCTCTCTCTCTCTCTCTTGTCTATCTCTATCTCTCCCTCTCTTCTTCCGGTTTCCGGTAACGAGCGGACGTGTCTTCACATGCTCTCTCGATTTTTGAATATTTTAACAAGTTTACTTAATTCAATCGCGATGTTGTGTATATCATTGTGTTCGTTCTAAGAGTGGATTTACATACTACTCAACACTTCAAGTCTATGTGACCGTTTATTTAGTGGAATGAGGGATTCTTTGTGATATGTGATGGTAAGAGCAGCCATTTTTGAATGTTACCAATTATCGATCCACGTCAACGTGAGAATTAGCCATGCTGGGCTAACAAGTGATAATCGCCACGCACGCCCTACAGAAGGGCCGGCGTTTTTATTTACTCCATTATTGTGCTGAATTTACACACTCTCAACTGTCAAGTTTATGTGACTGTTTATTTGGTGAAATGAAGATTTTATTGTGACACGTGAGGGTAAGAGCATTCATATTTGAATTTTTACCAATTATCGATTCTCGACAACGTGAGACTTAACTATGTGTGACTAGCAAGAGATAAGCGCCACGCACGATCTACAGAAAGGCCTGCAGTTTTATTTACTCCTTGCCTTGTCGAGCTGCCTATATTGGCAACATGTCCTCCAACTTACGATCATCAACTGTGTCAAAGCGATGTGAAAATGTAAACAAAAACAAGACGGGACAAAAGTTAGTTAGCACGCCAGCTCAGCGACTGAATCGATCATCTTCATCGCCAACATCCATCACGATGTCTAGTGAACAATCAGACACTGATGTCCAGCTGGACAAACAACACAATTCACCAGCTCAATCTTATCAAACTAACACATCACCTTCAAAAACGCTTTCTTCGGCCGAAACTCAGAGCCACAATGATTGTTGTCGTGATCTAATTCAGGCTTTGGAGACGAGGTTGAAAGATTTTATTGCCAACAACACCACTAACATTATTGCGGAGTTTAAAAAAGAAAACATTCTTCTTCGAGAGGAAATCCGAATTCTTAAAGAAGAGAAGAAGGCTTTTAAAACATCCATACATGCCTTGAAACTAAAGCGTGCACAGTCATTTCATAAAAGTGCACAAACAGAAAGTAGCCATGGTGTTGTAGATGCGTGTGTTACCAGTGAATGTTCGTCGCATAATGACATACAGATAGTTTCTACAAGCAACAAAACCACTACTAAACCTGTAGAACGCACACCATCTATCTACCCCATCGATGTGCATGTCAGCAACAGGTTCCAGGCCTTAAGTGTAGACTCTCCAGCAGCAGACTTGGAATCACAGAGTTCAGTCGTTACCACTACTGGATATCAACAACCAACGCAAGCAAGATATAATAAACAAAAACACAAGAAAGACGACAGTGACCAGTGGCAACAACAGTCCAAGCGGACACGCCAGCAGCGTGAAATAACCATAGATCATAGTGCAACACATGTCGTCATTGGAGATTCCCTGCTGAAGGGAATCTATAGTGATCGCATGTCATCTTCTGACAGCGAATCAACTTCAATCTACCCTGTACCAGGCGCTAACATTGACAGGCTGACCGCTACACTGCGACGATTCCAAGTGAACGACCGAATTAGGAGAGCAACAGTCCATATTGGTGTTAATGACATAATGGATAATAAAATCATCAGCACCTCACAACTAGCTACATTGGAGGTGCTGTTGCGCAATAGATTTCCGAAATCATCTTTGTTTATTTCATCTATCATTCCACCATGTTACGGGTTCCAGCGTCGTACTGCCGATGTTGCTAATCTAACGTTATATAAATTCTGTAAAAATAATAGCATGAATTTCATAAATAACACCCCTTACTTTACGTCACCGTCCGGAGCTCCAAAGAAAAAACTATACAGGGATCAAATACATTGTTCCAAGCTAGGAAGTAGCTTCCTAGCGAAGAACATAAAATATCCCGAACGTGCACAACAACCAGCACCAGTTACAGGAGTAAACCGAACTTCACCTCCGGCAACAGCCATCTCACTGTGTTCAGAAAACACTCCTTCTCTTCCCACACCACCCTTACATGTACCCCAGAAACACAATGTTGTGAATAGCAACCCAAGCTCCAATCCAAATGTTGCTAAATATGATACTTTGTTTCCTACCTTGCCCGTAAAACAGTCTCCCTCTATGATGTCAAAGGGGACACCGTTAAACAATGGTGCTGTACCTGCTTCCAATGTAGGTACTTCCAGTGACACTCATAGCAATCCCTCGCTGGACGGTAATCTACAACCCTATGAGTGGAACCGTCAACTTCAGCAGCTAATGCGATACAATCCTGCAGCCCTGCACCAAGCATTCATGATATCACTCCAGCAAAGACATTTTCCTGCCCCCTCTAACAGCCTTAACTATTTCTAAATAAAGTTTCAAAATCCCTGCAATTTGTATACCACAAGCGACATCTTCCTTTTAGTTTGTAATGTTCGCTAATCACGATCAGTGGCTCAATAAAAATGGTCTATATATAGGCCATCTCAACATCTTTCATCTGCTCAACAAATTACCTGAGCTCTCGGTAATACTGTCCAAACAGTTCCATGTGTTTGGAATCACAGAAAGTCGTCTTAACGACAAAATAACCGACTCCGAAATCTCACTTAAGGGATTTAAAGTAATTCGGAAAGATGCAAATCAAAAATTAGAGACAGGTATTGCTGTATACATTTCCAATTCTCTCAACTGGTCCCGTAGAAGTGATCTCGAGACAGTAGAGATAGAATGTGTTTGGTTAGAGGTGAAGCCAGCCAGCCAACAACCGTTTCTCATTGGATACCTATATAGGAATCCGTGTGCCGGGTACAGTTGGTATGACTGCTTCACTACAATGATGGATAGAGTGTTTACAGCAGGTAGAGAAGTTATGATACTAGGTGACTTCAACATAGATATTAGTAAATCCAACCAGACATGGGACGATATCATTCTTTCTTACAATTTCAAACAACTAATAAACCGTCCCACAAGGGTTACTGACACATCCTCAACTATAATTGATCATATATATGTTACTTGTCCAGATAATATTATTGAATGTTCTGTTCCTGTTTGTACAGGTAGTTACCACTACCCGGTATGTTGTACATGGTCAAGAATTGGGTTCAAACCTCTTAAACATAAACATGTAAGTATCAAATTTAGGAATTTTAAAGCATTCAACCAAGATTTATTTTTGCAAGACTTAAGAAAAGCAGCCCTTGATCACGATTACCAACTTCCTGACCCGGACGATGCATTAGCTTTCTGGACGAAGACAGTCTACAATGTGTTCGATAAACACGTGCCAATCAAAGAAGTTCGAGTCATGTTATATCCAATCACATCTCGATTACTGTTCCATAGTTTGGGATGGTTGCCCTAAATCTAATTTAAAACGACTATGTTCTCTACAAAACCGCGCTATTCGTCTGGTTTCTGGCATAAAGCACGTTGAAAGTAATAATTTGTACAGTCATCTAAGACTTCTACCACTACAAAAGAGCTTCCTTTTCAACAAAGCCAAATTAGTGAATAAAATTATATCTCAAAATACCCCAGAGTATCTTCTGCCGCTGATTCAATCTCATGCAATGAACAGCAAGCGCCTAAATTTGTTACATGTCTCAAAGCCTAGATTGGACCTATACAAAACATGTTTCGCCTATTCTGGTGCTCCCTTATGGAATGATCTGCCTCCAGATCTGAAAACTCCAATGAGTCCCTACACATTTAACCAAAAACTCTTTCAATACTTAATCCATACCGACTATATGCCACCATAATTCATTTACTGGTATAATTGTTCAGTATAATTGTTCATTATAATTGTTTAACTATAATTGTTCACTATATATGTGTGTGAGAGCGAGAGAAGAGAAAGAGAGAGAGAGAGAGAGAGAGAGAGAGAGAGAGAGAGAGAGAGAGAGAGAGTGGGTGTCAGAGAGAGGGAGAGCACGTGCGCACGTGCATGCGTGTGTGTGGAGAGAGTGATTGAGTGAGAAATGGTGGGGGAATGTGTCAGTGCATGCATTCGTACGTGTATGTGTGAGAGTGAGTGAGGGAGTGTGTGCGTGCGTGCATGCGTTCATGTGTATGTGTATGTGTGAGAGAGTGTGGTTGAGAGAGTGAGTGTGTGTGTGTGTGTGTGAAGGATTGTGTGTTAGAGAGTGAGACAGTGGGAGAGTTGATGTGTTAGTGTGTGTGTGTGAGCGCGCGCATCCGTGTGAGTGTGTGTATATGAAAGAATACAGACAGACAGACAGAGAGAGAGAGAGAGAGAGAGAGAGAGAGAGAGAGAGAGAGAGAGAGAGAGAGAGAGAGCTGAGCAGATGCATGTCATGTAACACGCGAATCCATATGTTTGTGTATTCTCATCTGTCATATTATCAGTTAAATACCATTTGATTTTATCATGCATAATATAAACTCATGTTCATTACTGTAGTTTGAGTGAGAGAGTCAGTGAGTGTGAATGAGAGACAGAACGAGTGAGCGTGAGAGTAAATGAGTGAGCGGGAGAGTGAATGAGTGAGCGGGAGAGTGAATGAGTGAGCGGGAGAGTGAATGAGTGAGCGGGAGAGTGAATGAGTGAGCGTGAGAGTGAATGAGTGAGCGTGAGAGTGAATGAGAGGGAGAGTGAATGAATGAGCGGAAGAGTGAATGTGTGAGCGTGAGAGTGAATGTGTGTGTGTGTGTGTGTGTGTGTGTGTGTGTGTGTGTGTGTGTGTGTGTGTGTGTGAGAGAGAGAGAGAGAGAGAGAGAGAGAGAGAGAGAGAGCATCACTATTTTTACGTCACATACATTTTATGTACACATTTTTCTCCATGTTTAAAATTTTTTTTATGGGACTGCTCATGACAAGTGTCAGTGTATGTGTGTGAGTAAAGTGTGGGAGTTTGTTCATACTAGTTTCAATACTAACGTGAGACATTTTGTATGTGTCTAGATGTAAGGAAGTGTGAGTGTATGTGGAGGATGTGTGTGAGTGTGGGGATATGTGTGGGTGGGGTGTGTGTGGGTGGGGGTATGCGTTTGGATTGGTTGGGGTGTGTGGGTTTTGGTGGGTAGTGGTATTTGTGGGTGTTGGTGGGATGTGTGGATGGATGTGTGGGGGTGAAAGTAGGGGTGTTGGAATGGGTGTGGGGGATGTGTGTATGGGTGGAGGATATGTGTATGGGACGGATGCGGGGGATGTGTTTATGTGGGTGGAGATGTGTGGATGGTTTGAGGAAGTATGTGTGGGAGGCGGGGTTGTGTGGGTAGGGGATTGTGTTGGGTGGATTGGGGATGCAAGGGCGGATGGGGAGAAGTGTATGGTGTGTGGGTTTGAGATATGTGTGCGGTGTGTTGGTGGGGGATGTGTGAATGATGTGTGGGTGGAGGGTGTTTGTGGTGGTATGGGTGGAGGATAGTGTGTGGTGTGGGGGATGTGTGTGATGGGTGCGTGGAATGTGCGTATGGGTGGGGTATATGTGTGGGTGAGTAGGGGATTGTGGTGGTTACGGGAAGTATGTGTGGGTGGGAGATGTGTGTGTGGATGGGGAATGTGTGGGTGGGGGTGTGTGAGTGGCTTAGGGATGTGTAGGTGGGTGAGGGAGTTGTATGTGTCGGGGTGGGATGTGTGAGTGGGTGGAGGATGTGTGTGGGTAGGGGTATTGTGATCGAGAGATGTTTGGTTGGGGGTGGGGGTGTGTGGGTGCGTAGTGGAGGATGTATGCGTGAGTGAGTGTGTGTTGGTGGACGGGTAGGGAATGCGTGTGTGGGTGG
>JACEFZ010026667.1:477500-512500 GCA_014155875.1 Cepaea nemoralis
GATCCATCTGTATAGATGAGCACTTCGGGGCTATCTGAGTGTTCATAGATGAGCGCGTTAACCTCTGCATTGACAGCGGCAGGGTTCTGCTCTCTGCACCGTCTGTCGAGTGTGATAATGCAGGAGAAAGTGCACTTAAAAGCTGGAGGCACCGGCACCCATTCCTTGCCGGGGTTGATACTGGTAAGACTGCAGACCTGTCTGACGACATCTTCCGCCCGACCCATCCATGATTTGCCCCTCTTTAGCCTGTCACCCTTTTCTCTGAATATAGCGTCATGCAGAGGGTGCTGCTCATCTGCACTTATTTTTAAGTATGCACGAGCTCTCCAGATCTTGATCCTGTGTTCCATTGTCGGGAAGTCAAGGAGGTATCTCATTGCTACACAGCTGATGTCTCTCGTGCAGCCCAAAATGATGCGCATGGCTTCGTTTTGTACCTTTTCAAGTCTTCCAATCTGTGTAGGGCTGACAGTGAGGATGGCCAGGGCATACTCGATGCGTGAAAGCACCAGTCCTTGGAACAGAAGTATTAGCAGTCTTTGCTCGATATTGGCAGTCGCCATGACTCTCATTGCTGACAAACCTTTTCGAGCCTTCGTTATGACATAATCGACATGATCTCTGAAGGACAGGCTACGATCAAGCCTCACGCCAAGATATGTCATTGACTGGGTTCTACTCAAAATGCTCCCATCCATTCTTACTGCCGGCATGTCTGTTTTCACAATATGGTTGTTTAGGGAGAACCATGTAACCGATGCCTTTGCAGGGTTGACAAGGGCATCCGGCATCAGCACACCATGAGGAAATTCGATCTAGTTCGCCCTGCATATCATTGGCAACCGCATGTCTATCTCGACCCTGTCGATACACGAGGATGTCGTCAACGAATGACAGAGTCCTACCCCTCCCGTCCAACTGTTGTTCAGTGATCGGCACCGTATACACGTTGAATAGTACTGGTGACAGTGGTGAACCCTGCGGCAATCCTGGACATATCGTTATCGGCTCAGAAGACCAACTCCCGCATCTTAGTACCACCTTCCTTTGGAGCAGAACTGCAGCTATCCATCGTACAAGGTGAGGGTGCACTTGCAGTCTGAGGAGGGTTTGCATCAAGTGCTCGAAAGATACTCTGTTATATGCGTCCTCTAAGTCTATGGCGGCCGCACATGTCTCTTCTCTGACCTTAAATCCTTCGTAAACATCTTGAGCAAAGACCGCTGCATTCAGCCATGACTCTTTGTTGCGTCTGTATCCTCCAAGTGTGGGCTGGAAGCAGCTGAGTTTGTTCCAAGTCACAAGCATGTCTGTGTGCTACAATTTTCTCCAGTAGCTTGCCAGCAGTGTTCTGCATCGTAATGATTCTGTAGCCGCTTATCTTGGAATGGTCTTTGTTCGGTTTTGGCAGCGGCAGCAAGTAGCTGTGTAGCCATTCTTCTTTGATCTGGCCCCTCTGGATACTGGTGTTGAATTCTCTGGCCAGTTCTTCCATGTCATCCTCTGATATCACCAGTAGGTCACCATAACGGATGCCGTCTGGGCCTGTGGCGGTGTTAGGTGATTTCTTGAGCATCGCACGTATTGTCTCAGCTGTGATTGTCCATTCTTCGTCTGTCCCGACCCCCTCGCACAACTGAGAGAGTGTTGTTGTGGTCCTCTGTCTGGCGGGCTCGTCTTTCTGGTCAGTCTGCTTCTATGTAGCGTGCAAGAAGGGCCTTACCTTTATCCGCATCCGACTTTTTCCATGTGAGGTCTGTGCCTTGAAAGTCTGGAATACCCCTACGTTGTGCAGCAGCCGTTCATGCTCTTATGGAGGCGCCAGAATGTCGTAAGAGATCGCTCGGAGCACACCTTCCTGCAGAACTCGTCCCATTTCTCGCCCTTGGCCTGTTTGGCGCAGGATTTGAATAAAGTCATCATCCTATCGACCTCAGTCTTCAGGTTCGCCAACTCAACCTGTGGCATGTTAGCCTTTCTGGCCTTTTGCCAGTCTTTGACAGCCTGCCTTTTTCCCAGCCATGCCTTCTCGACCTCTCCATTCCACCATGGTGGCTGCAACCATCTTTCTTGTCTCCTGCGGGAGGAAGTTAGTTTTCTTCTTCTGATCTTGCTTATGGCGTCTTGACCAGTGTTGTCGTACGGGAAAGCATTTGTCTTGTTTCTTTGACTCATGGCCCTGTCTTTCTTGATCAGGATGACACAAGGGTAGTGGTCACTATCGTGGTATCCCAGTGTGCCCCACCGGCACCTTGGTGCAATGGTGGGCGATACCAGAGCCAGGTCAATGACGCTGTCAGAGTCACCTGGTCGAGTGGCTATTCTAGTGACCTTCCCATCATTCAGACAGATTAGGGCAGCAGATGCAATTCCCCCATTGACTGCCTCTGGCATTGAAGTCCCCACAGTAGATGATATGCCTTTCATCCATATCGAACCTGCCATTGTCGCACGTCGACCTTCCCATTTCCCGCATAAACGTACACGATTACAAGCTGCACTGGCGTCATTATTCTTAATGCCTGCACTTGCAGGGCATCAATGTTCCAGGAAGACATATCATACTGTTCGTCTCTGTTATCGTCATACAGGTTTTTCACGTAATCTGACCATTCATGTCGTCCTATTACCCTCCAATATCTGTCGTCCTATTACCCTCCAATATCTGTCATCCTATTACCCTCCAATGTCTGTCGTCCTATTACCCTCCAATATATGTCGTCCTATTACCCTCCAATATCTGTCGTCCTATTACCCTCCAATACTTGTCCTATTACCCTCCAATATCTGTCGTCCTATTACCCTCCAATATCTGTCGTCCTATTACCCTCGAATATCTGTCGTCCTATTACCCTCCAATATCTGTCGTCCTCTTACCCTCCAGTGTCTGTCGTCCTATTACCCTCCAGTGTCTGTCGTCCTATTACCCTCCAATGTCTGTCGTCCTATTACCATCTAATACGTGATGTCCTATTACCTCCAATTTCTGTCGTCCTATTACTCTCCAGTGTCTGTCACCTATTACCATCCAGTGTCTGTCATCCTATTACCATCCAATGTCTGTCGTCATATTACCCTCCAATAGCTGTCGTCCTATTACCCTCCAGTACCTGTCGTCCTATTACCCTCCAATATCTGTCGTCCTATTACCCTCCAATGTCTGTCGTCCTATTACCCTCCAGTGTCTGTCGTCCTATTACCCTCCAATATCTGTCGTCCTATTACCCTCCAATGTCTGTCGTCCTATTACCCTCCAGTGTCTGTCGTCCTATTACCCTCCAATATCTGTCGTCCTATTACCCTCCAATGTCTGTCGTCCTATTACCCTCCAGTGTCTGTCGTCCTATTACCCTCCAATATCTTTCGTCCTATTACCCTCCAATATCTGTCGTCCTATTACCCTCCAATGTCTGTCGTCCTATTACCCTCCAGTGTCTGTCGTCCTATTACCCTCCAATATCTGTCGTCCTATTACCCTCCAATATCTGTCGTCCTATTACCCTCCAATGTCTGTAGTCATATTACCGTCCAGTGTCTGTCGTCATATTACCCTCCACTGTCTGTCGTCGTATTACCCTCCAATGTCTGTCGTCGTATTACCCTCCAATATATGTCGTTCTATTACCCTCCAATGTCTGTCGTCCTATTACCCTCCAATGTCTGTCGTCATATTACCCTCCAATACCTGTCGTCCTATTACCATCCAATGCTTGTTGTCCTATTACCCTCCAATGTCTGTAGTCATATTACCGTCCAGTGTCTGTCGTCATATTACCCTCCAATACCTGTCGTCCTATTACCCTCCTATACCTGTTGTCCTATTACCCTACAATACCTGTCGTCATATTACCCTCAAATGTATGTCGACGTATCACCCTTCTATTTCCTGATATCGTGTTATCATTTTACTACAGCTACAACCCTCTACCCAATTATGTTTCCCCACCACTCTCTGTGTCTACACTCAGTTCCCCTGCCTACCACCGCCACTCTCTGTGTCTACACTCAGTTCCCCTGCCTACCACCGCCACTCCATTCCGCCAACCCTCACTCCTGGTGGTATGGCATGTTTGACCCACAACCCACTCAGCATGTCTAGGACAGCCCGGCTCTTCACCTAGCGCCCATTTTCCACCTGAGGCTGGTCTCTTTCAGCCATCTACCATTATGTTGATGCTTGTGTAGAAACTGTCTCCGACCAGCTGTCCGGGTTTGTTGATGTATACCTGACCCCGACGCTGCCCGTAATCCCCAGGCGGTGGCGAAACTGGCGCGCCGATACGTGGAGAATATGAGGTTATTTTGTGGGCGACGGAGAGTTTTTGTGGCGGAGCTATTGTCGTTGCCTGCATGAGGAGACTGTATTAGTTGTGAATGGGCCGCCTCAATGGCACAGACAACAACACGCCCGGATCACGTGAATTTATGTAAATAACAATTTCATAACACAAAGTGCTTGAATGTCAGTGAGAGCAGGGAAGAGATCTGGCGGCGGGATGAGAACTGTCGCTCAGAGATAGTACATCAATAATAGAGTGATATCTGAACACAATAAGTTACTATACTAGAGGTAGTTCCTCGGGTGGTAGGTTAAGATAATACATCAGTAATAAATTGATATCTGAACACAATAAGTTACTATACTAGAGCTAGTTCCTCTGGTGATAGGTTGAGATAATACATCAGTAGTAGATTGATATCTGAACACAATAAGTTACTATACTAGAGCTAGTTCCTCGGGTGATAGGTTGAGATAATACATCAGTAGTAGATTGATATCTGAACACAAGAATTTGCTATACTAGAGCTAGTTCCACAGGTGGTAGGTTGAGATAATACATCAGTAGTAGATTGATAACTGAACACAATAAGTTGCTATACTAGAGCTAGTTCCTCGGGTGGTAGGTTGAGATAATACATCAGTAGTAGATTGATAACTGAACACAATAAGTTACTATACTAGAGCTAGTTCCTCGGGTGATAGGTTGAGATAATACATCAGTAGTAGATTGATATCTGAACACAAGAATTTGCTATACTAGAGCTAGTTCCACAGGTGGTAGGTTGAGATAATACATCAGTAGTAGATTGATAACTGAACACAATAAGTTACTATACTAGAGCTAGTTCCTCGGGTGATAGGTTGAGATAATACATCAGTAATAGATTGATATCTGAACACAATAAGTTACTATACTAGAGCTAGTTCCTCGGGTGATAGGTTGAGATAATACATCAGTAATAGATTGATATCTGAACACAATAAGTTACTATACTAGAGCTAGTTCCTCGGGTGATAGGTTGAGATAATACATCAGTAATAGATTGATATCTGAACACAATAAGTTACTATACTAGAGCTAGTTCCTCGGGTGATAGGTTGAGATAATACATCAGTAATAGATTGATATCTGAACACAATAAGTTACTATACTAGAGCTAGTTCCTCGGGTGATAGGTTGAGATAATACATCAGTAATAGATTGATAACTGAACACAATAAGTTACTATACAAGCGCGAGTTCCCCGACAGGTTGGTGGAGATAATACACCAATAATTGATTTACACCTGAACATTGGAAGTTACTATACTATCGCAAGTTCCCCGGGCGGTGTGTGAAGATAGTACATCAATAATTGATTTATATCTGATCAAAGAAATATATGTTAATGAGGAAAGATTGGAGGTGGTGAAAATTTTTGAATATCTTGAGTCATTGATTACCTACAACGGTGACACAATGAAAGAAATTAAACGACGACTATCAATTGCTCTTCAAAGACCAAAACAACTTAATAAATTATGGAGTGGGACAGATAGAACTACAAAAATTAGATTTTTGAAAGCATGCATCTTTCCCATTGCAACATGTGAGACCTGGAAACAGACTAAACTGCGCTGTACTAAGCTAAACAGCGCATACATGCCTTTGGATATAAATGTTATAAACGAGTTCTAAGAATATCTTGGGTAAAGAAAAGAACAAATGCATCCATACTTCAAGAGTTGAATATTGAAGAGGATTGGCTATTAAAGACGATAAAACAAAGTAAACTGATATATTTTGGTCACTTGAAACGTCATGAACTTTTGGAGAGAACAATAATGGAGGGGTAGAGACAGACAGACAGACAGACAGACAGACAGACAGAGATTGAAAAACAGACAAAGCAAGACAAACTGAGAGAGAGATAGAGAGAGAGAGAGAGAGAGAGAGAGAGAGAGAGAGAGAGAGAGATACAGAGAGAGAGATACAGAATGAGACAGGGAGAGAAATACATTGACAGAGGGAGAAAACAGGCAGACACAAAGAAATAGAGACAGAGTGAGAGTGAGTGAGTGAGAGAGAGAGAGAGTGGGAGAGAGAGAGAGAGTGGGAGAGAGAGAGAGATACAGAGAGGGAGGCAGTGAAACACAAGGAGTCAGACAGAGAGAGAGAGAGAGATACAGAGAAAAACAAACAAAAGACACAAAGAAATAGAGACAGAGTAAGAGTGAGTGAGTGAGTGAGAGAGAGAGAGTGAGAGAGAGAGAGAAAGTGGCAGACATACGAGTAAGACAGATAGGTACTGAGAGACTAACAGAGAGGGAGAGAGAGAGAAAGAGAGATACAGAGAGGGAGACAGTGAAACACAAGGAGTCAGACAGAGAGAGAGATACAGACAAAAACAAACAACCACTAAAAAAATAGAAACAGAGTAAGAGAGAGAGAGAGAGAGAGAGAGAGAGAGAGAGAGAGAGAGAGAGAGAGAGAGAGACAAAGCTAAAAATAGATATGCAGTGTCTGTCTGTATGTCATCAATGTATCTATCATTCAAATATTCAGTCAGACAATAACTTCTTACAAAAATCTTACATTAGAGTAGGACTGACTAAATACTTATCTGAAATCTTACATTAGAGTAGGACTGAGTAAACAGTTATCTGAAATCTTACATTAAAATAGGACTGAGTAAACACTTATCTGAAATCTTACATTAGAGTTGGACTGACTAAACACTTATCTGAAATCTTACATTGGAGTAGGACTGACTAAACACTTATCTGAAATCTTACATTAGAGTAGGACTGACTAAACACTTATCTGAAATCTTACATTAGAGTAGGGCTGACTAAACACTTATCTGAAATCTTACATTAGACTAGGACTGACTAAACACTTATCTGAAATCTTACATTAGAGTAGGACTGACCAAACACTTATCTGAAATCTTACATTAGACTAGGACTGACTAAACACTTATCTGAAATCTTACATTAGACTAGGACTGACTAAACACTTATCTGAAATCTTACATTAGAGTAGGACTGACCAAACACTTATCTGAAATCTTACATTAGAGTAGTACTGACTAAACACTTATCTGAAATCTTACATTAGAGTAGGATGACTAAACAGTTATCTGAAATCTTACATTAGAGTAGGACAGACTGAGCTATTACCTCTAAATATTACATTAGAGAAGGACAGACTGAATTATTACCTCTAAATCTTACATTAGGGAAGGACATACTGAACTGTTATCTTTAAATATTACATTAGAGAAGGACAGACTAAACCGTAAAGTGACCTCTAAATCTAACATTAGAGTAGGACAAACTAAACAGTTATCTGAAATCTTACATTAGAGTAGGACAGACTAAACTGTAAAGTTGCCTAATATACTGTAAGTTGCCTCTACAGCCTAGAGTACAAGAGGACAGACCAAACTATACTGTAAGTTGCCTCTACAACCAAGAGCACACGAGGACAGACTAAACTATACTGTAAGTTGCCTCTACAACCTAGAGTACACGAGGACAGACTAAACTATACTGTAAGTGGCCTCTACAACCTAGAGTACACGAGGACAGACTAAACTATACTGTAAGTTGCCTCTACAACCTAGAGTACACGAGGACAGACTAAACTATACTGTATGTTGCCTCTACAACCTAGAGTACACGAGGACAGACTAAACTATACTGTAAGTTGCCTCTACAACCTAGAGTACACGAGGACAGACTAAACTATACTGTAAGTTGCCTCTACAGCCTAGAGTAAACGAGTATTGATAAACTATACTGTAAGTTTTCTCTACAGCCTAGAGTACACGAGGACAGACTAAACTATACTGTAAGTTGCCTCTACAACCTAGAGTACACGAGGACAGACTAAACTATACTGTAAGTTGCCTCTACAACCTAGAGTACACGAGGACAGACTAAACTATACTGTAAGTTGCCTCTACAACCTAGAGTACACGAGGACAGACTAAACTATACTGTAAGTTGCCTCTACAACCTAGAGTACACGAGGACAGACTAAACTATACTGTAAGTTGCCTCTACAGCCTAGAGTACAAGAGGACAGACCATTTTATACCAAACAAAAAACCAACCAAGGCGGTCTGCTGCCAAAGCTGTGTCCGTGACTCTTGGCCACGGAGTCGGCACAATCAAGACAACACTAACGTAGAGCACATAAAGCCCTTCTGGTAGAAGACACACTAGCGTAAAGCACATAAAGCCGCTCTGGTAGAAGACACAAATAACGTAGAGCACATAAAGCCCCTCTGGTAGAAGACAACACTACCGTTGGGGATATAAAGCCCCTCTGGTAGAGGACACTAATAACGTAGGGCACATAAAGCCCCTCTGGTAGAAAACACAAATAACGTAGGGCACATAAAGCCCCTCTGGTAGAAAACACAAATAACGTAGGGCACATAAAGCCCCTCTGGTAGAAAACACAAATAACGTAGAGCACATAAAGCCCCTCTGGTAGAAAACACAAATAACGTAGGGCACATAAAGCCCATCTGGTAGAAAACACAAATAACGTAGAGCACATAAAGCCCCTCTGGTAGAAAACACAAATAACGTAGGGCACATAAAGCCCCTCTGGTAGAAAACACAAATAACGTAGAGCACATAAAGCCCCTCTGGTAGAAAACACAAATAACGTAGGGCACATAAAGCCCCTCTGGTAGAAGAGGAAAGCCTCAACAATCATGGGATGAAGCTGCAGACACAGCATGGACTAGTGTCAGATTGTGGTGCAGGTCACGTTTGCCGGCTAGAGTTTTTGTGGACGGTTGAACTCTACAGCTCAGGTGTGTGAGACTCCAACTCTGCACGACTCTCCAGCTCAGGTGTGTGAGACTCCATCTCTGCACGACTCTCCGGCCGCAACGCTTCACTATGCCAGGAATGAATCACTGAGAAACGAGAAGTAGGTTGAGAGCTACCAAAGAACAATCGAGAACAAAGTATGGGCCCTACCTCATGCCATCCACCACTAACGGCTGACAGTTTCGGCTCTATCCATGCCATCCACCACTAACGGCTGACAGTTTCGGCTGTGTCAATGCCATCCACCACTAACGGATGTCAGTATCGGTTCTGTCCATGGATCTACACTCACCGCACCGGGGGCTAGAAGAATGAAGAACAGTAACCAGCACGTCGAGCCAGTGACACATATGTTCTAGCAAGGACACGTCCAGCCAGTGACACAGATGTTCTAGCAAGGACACGTCCAGCCAGTGACACAGATGTTCTAGCAAGGACACGTCCAGCCAGTGACACAGATGTTCTAGCAAGGAGATGTCCAGCCAGTGACACAGATGTTCTAGCAAGGAGATGTCCAGTCAGTGACACAGATGTTCTAGCAAGATGTCCAGCCAGTGACACAGATATTCTAGCAAGATGTCCAGCCAGTGACACAGATGTTCTAGCAAGGAGATGTCCAGCCAGTGACAGAGATGTTCTAGCAAGGACACGTCCAGCCAGTGACACAGATGTTCTAGCAAGGACACGTCCAGCCAGTGACACAGATGTTCTAGCAAGGAGATGTCCAGCCAGTGACACAGATGTTCTAGCAAGATGTCCAGCCAGTGACAGAGATGTTCTAGCAAGATGTCCAGCCAGTGACACAGATGTTCTAGCAAGGAGATGTCCAGCCAGTGACACAGATGTTCTAGCAAGATGTCCAGCCAGTGACACAGATGTTCTAGCAAGATGTCCAGCCAGTGACACAGATGTTCTAGCAAGATGTCCAGCCAGTGACACAGATGTTTTAGCAAGGAGATGTCCAGCCAGTGACAGAGATGTTCTAGCAAGGAGATGTCCAGTCAGTGACAGAGATGTTCTAGCAAGGAGATGTCCAGTCAGTGACACAGATGTTCTAGCAAGGAGATGTCAAGCCAGTGACACAGATGTTCTAGCAAGATGTCCAGCCAGTGACACAGATGTTCTAGCAAGGAGATGTCCAGCCAGTGACAGAGATGTTCTAGCAAGGAGATGTCCAGTCAGTGACACATATGTTCTAGCAAGATGTCCAGCCAGTGACACAGATGTTCTAGCAAGGAGATGTCCAGCCAGTGACAGAGATGTTCTAGCAAGGAGATGTCCAGCCAGTGACACAGATGTTCTAGCAAGATGTCCAGCCAGTGACACAGATGTTCTAGTAAAGAAATGTCCAGCCAGTGACACAGATGTTCTAGCACGATGTCCAGCCAGTGACACAGATGTTCTAGTAAAGAAATGTCCAACCAGTGACACAGATGTTCTAGCAAGGACACGTCCAGCCAGTGACACAGATGTTCTAGCAAGGAGATGTCCAGCCAGTGACACAGATGTTCTAGTAAGGAGATAACCAGACAGTGACACAGATGTTCTAGCAAGGAGATGTCCAGCCAGTGACACAGATGTTCTAGCAAAGAGATGTCCAGCCAGTGACACATATGTTCTAGCAAGGAGATGTCCAGCCAGTGACACAGATGTTCTAGCAAGGAGATGTCCAGCCAGTGACACAGATGTTCTAGCAAGATGTCCAGCCAGTGACACAGATGGTCTAGCAAGGAGATGTCCAGCCAGTGACGGAGATGTTCTAGCAAGGAGATGTCCAGCCCTATGACAGAGATGTGCTAGCAAGGAGATGTCCAGCCAGTGCCACAGATGTTCTAGCAAGGAGATGTCCAGCCAGTGACACAGATGTGCTAGCAAGGAGATGTCCAGCCAGTGACACAGATGTTCTAGCAAGGAGATGTCCAGCCAGTGACGGAGATGTTCTAGCAAGGAGATGTCCAGCCAGTGATACAGATGTTCTAGCAAGGAGATGTCCAGCCAGTGACGGAGATGTTCTAGCAAGGAGATGTCCAGCCAATGACAGAGATGTGCTAGCAAAGGAGATGTCCAGCCAATGACAGATATGTTCTAGCAAGGATATGTCCAGCCAATGACAGAGATGTGCTAACAAGGAGATGTCCAGCCAGTGACAGAGATTTTCTAGCAAGGAGATGTCCAGCCAATGACAGAGATGTGCTAGCTATGAGATATCCAGCCAGTGACACAGATGTTCTAGCAAGGAGATGTCCAGCCAGTGACACAGATATTCTAGCAAGGAGATGTCCAGCCAGTGACACTGATGTTCTAGCAAGGACACGTCCAGCCAGTGACACAGATGTTCTAGCAAGGAGATGTCCAGCCAGTGACACAGATATTCTAGCAAGGAGATGTCCAGCCAGTGACACAGATAGTCTAGCAAGGACACGTCCAGCCAGTGACACAGATGTGTTAGCAAGGAGATGTCCAGCCAGTGACACAGATGTTCTAGCAAGGAGATGTCCAGCCAGTGACACAGATGTTCTAGCAAGGAGACGTCCAGCCAGTGACACAGATGTTCTAGCAAGGACACGTCCAGCCAGTGACACAGACGTTCTAGCAAGGACACGTCCAGCCAGTGACACAGATGTTCTAGCAAGGACACGTCCAGCCAGTGACACAGATGTTCTAGCAAGGACACGTCTAGCCAGTGACACAGATGTTCTAGCAAGGAGATGTCCAGCCAGTGACACAGATGTTCTAGCAAGGACACGTCCAGCCAGTGACACAGATGATCTAGCAAGGAGATGTTGCTGCCTTCTCTTCCGGTTTCCGGTAACGAGCGGACGTGTCTTCACATGCTCTCTCGATTTTTGAATATTTTAACAAGTTTACTTAATTCAATCGCGATGTTGTGTATATCATCGTGTTCGTTCTAAGAGTGGATTTACATACTACTCAACACTTCAAGTTTATGTGACCGTTTATTTAGTGAAATGAGGGATTCTTTGTGATATGTGATGGTAAGAGCAGCCATTTTTCAATGTTACCAATTATCGATCCACGTCAACGTGAGAATTAGCCATGCGGGGCTAACAAGTGATAATCGCCACGCACGCCCTACAGAAGGGCCGGCGCTTTTATTTACTCCATTATTGTGCTGAATTTACACACTCTCAACTGTCAAGTTTATGTGACTGTTTATTTGGTGAAATGAAGATTTTATTGTGACACGTGAGGGTAAGAGCATTCATATTTGAATTTTTACCAATTATCGATTCTCGACAACGTGAGACTTAACTATGTGTGACTAGCAAGAGATAAGCGCCACGCACGATCTACAGAAAGGCCTGCAGTTTTATTTACTCCTTGCCTTGTCGAGCTGCCTATATTGGCAACATGTCCTCCAACTTACGATCATCAACTGTGTCAAAGCGATGTGAAAATGTAAACAAAAACAAGACGGGACAAAAGTTAGTTAGCACGCCAGCTCAGCGACTGAATCGATCATCTTCATCGCCAACATCCATCACGTTGTCTAGTGAACAATCAGACACTGATGTCCTGCTGGACAAACAACACAATTCACCAGCTCAATCTTATCAAACTAACACATCACCTTCAAAGACACTTTCTTCGGCCGAAACACAGAGCCACAATGATTGTTGTCGTGATCTAATTCAGGCTTTGGAGACGAGGTTAAAAGATTTTATTACCAACAACACCACTAACATTATTGCGGAGTTTAAAAAAGAAAACATTCTTCTTCGAGAGGAAATCCGAATTCTTAAAGAAGAGAAGGAGACTTTTAAAACATCCGTACATGCCTTGAAACTAAAGCGTGCACAGTCATTTCATAAAAGTGCACAAACAGAAAGTAGCCATGGTGTTGTAGATGCGTGTGTTACCAGTGAATGTTCGTCGCATAATGACATACAGACAGTTTATACAAGCAACAAAACCACCACTAAACCTGTAGAACGCACACCATCTATCTACCCCATCGATGTGCATGTCAGCAACAGGTTCCAAGCCTTAAGTGTAGACTCTCCAGCAGCAGACTTGGAATCACAGAGCTCAGTCATTACCACTACTGGATATCAACAACCAACGCAAGCAAGACATAATAAACAAGAACACAAGAAAGACGACAGTGACCAGTGGCAACAACAGTCCAAGCGGACACGCCAGCAGCGTGAAATAACCATAGATCATAGTGCAACACATGTCGTCATTTGAGACTCCGTGCTGAAGGGAATCTATAGTGATCGCATGTCATCTTCTGACAGCGAATCAACTTCAATCTACCCTGTACCAGGCGCTAACATTGACAGGCTGACCGCTACACTGCGACGATTCCAAGTGAACGACCGAATTAGGAGAGCAACAGTCCATATTGGTGTTAATGACATAATGGATAATAAAATCATCAGCACCTCACAACTAGCTACATTGGAGGTGCTGTTGCGCAATAGATTTCCGAAATCATCTTTGTTTATTTCATCTATCATTCCACCATGTTACGGGTTCCAACGTCGTACTGCCGATGCTGCTAATCTAACGTTATATAAATTCTGTAAAAATAATAGCATGAATTTCATAAATAACACCCCTTACTTTACGTCACCGTCCGGAGCTCCAAAGAAAAAACTATACAGGGATCAAATACATTGTTCCAAGCTAGGAAGTATCTTCCTAGCGAAGAACATAAAATATCCCGAACGTGCACAACAACCAGCACCAGTTACAAGAGTAAACCGAACTTCACCTCCGGCAACAGCCATCTCACTGTGTTCATAAAACACTCATTCTCTTCCCACACCACCCTTGCCTGTACCCCAGGAACACAATGTTGTGAATAGCAACCCAAGCTCCAATCCAAATGTTGCTAAATATGATACTTTGTTTCCTACCTTGCCCGTAAAACAGTCTCCCTCTATGATGTCAAAGGGGACACCGTTAAACAATGGTGCTGTACCGTCGATGCCTGCTTCCAATGTAGGCACTTCCAGTGACACTCATAGCAATCCCTCGCTGTACGGTAATCTACAATCCTATGAGTGGAACCGTCAACTTCAGCAGCTAATGCGATACAATCCTGCAGCCCTGCACCAAGCATTCATGATATCACTCCAGCAAAGACATTTTCCTGCCCCCTCTAACAGCCTTAACTATTTCTAAATAAAGTTTCAAAATCCCTGCAATTCGTATACCACAAGCGACATCTTCTTTTTAGTTTGTAATGTTCGCTAATCACGATCAATGGCTCAACAAAAATGGTCTATATATAGGCCATCTCAACATCTTTCATCTGCTCAACAAATTACCTGAGCTCTCGGTAATACTGTCCAAACAGTTCCATGTGTTTAGAATCACAGAAAGTCGTCTTAACGAAAAAATAACCGACTCCGAAATCTCACTTAAGGGATTTAAAGTAATTCGGAAAGATGCAAATCAAAAATTAGAGACAGGTATTGCTGTATACATTTCCAATTCTCTCAACTGGTCCCGTAGAAGTGATCTCGAGACAGTAGAGATAGAATGTGTTTGGTTAGAGGTGAAGCCAGCCAGCCAACAACCGTTTCTCATTGGATACCTATATAGGAATCCTTGTGCCGGGTACAGTTGGTATGACTGCTTCACTACAATGATGGATAGAGTGTTTACAGCAGGTAGAGAAGTTATGATACTAGGTGACTTCAACATAGATATTAGTAAATCCAACCAGACATGGGACGATATCATTCTTTCTTACAATTTCAAACAACTAATAAACCGTCCCACAAGGGCTACTGACACATCCTCAACTATAATTGATCATATATATGTTACTTGTCCAGATAATATTATTGAATGTTCTGTTCCTGTTTGTACAGTTAGTGACCACTACCCGGAATGTTGTACATGGTCAAGAATTGGGTTCAAACCTCTTAAACATAAACATGTAAGTATCAAATTTAGGAATTTTAAAGCATTCAACCAAGATTTATTTTTGCAAGACTTAAGAAAAGCAGCCCTTGATCACGTTTACCAACTTCCTGACCCGGACGATGCATTAGCTTTCTGGACGAAGACAGTCTACAATGTGTTCGATAAACACGTGCCAATCAAAGAAGTTCGAGTCAAAAATCAACATAAATCCCCATGGGTCACTAGAGAATTGCTGGAAATCATGAGAGAGAGAGATACAGCACACAAAAATAAAGACTTCATCAATTACCGCAGACTAAGGAATAAAGTTAAACATGAAATTCGTAGGATAAAAAAAGATCATTTTAAAAATTTGATTGTAGATAATTCAAACAGTACAAATATATGGAAGGCTATTTACTTGCCGGGAAGGTTAACCCGGTCAACAAATGCCCGCAGAAGTCGGATGTGTCGGCCTAACGGCGCAAGAACGCAGCTCTGCTGTAAACAGGCACAACGCAATCACGTCCGGAAAAAAACTCCGGATGAACGAAGAAGAAGAAGAATTCAAACAATACAAATATATGGAAGGCTATTAACTTGCTAACCAATAAGAAACGCCCTACAGAATCAGCAATACCAAATTCTATAACAAGCGATGAATTCAGTTGGTTCTTTCAATCAGAAATAGAGAATCTAAAGTCTTCAATACCAGACTCATCGTGTAATTTAAGTTCACTGGCATCATTCTGTGAGGAGAAGTGCACCAGAAATATTCCCGCTGAGATTCCTTTAATGTCTGTTGCAGTCGTTTATAAATATCTCTTGAACCTCAAATCAACAAACTCACACGGCCTAGAAGGTTTCAGTAATATAATTCTTCGTTGTGCTGCACCAGTCATTAGCGAGTCCTTAACGTTCATATATAACCAGTGCCTGGCCAAAGACTACTTTCCATCTTCATTTAAAATTGCTAAAGTGTTTCCGCTAATTAAAAATGGCTCAATCGATAATAGCGTTTTGGGTAATTATAGACCTATTTCCTTACTATCGTCGCTATCAAAACCACTAGAAAAACACATTCATAAAATAACGTTACACCATTTAATTAACAATGATCTAATAATTAACAGTCAATCTGGGTTTCGACCTAAATATTCTTGCCATAGTGCTCTAACAAAAATGACCGATAACTGGCACTTAAACATCAGCAACGGTAGAATTTGTGGAGCGGTGTTTGTAGACTTTAAAAAAGGTTTTGATATGGTAGATCACGATATTTTAATTAGAAAACTAAAGCAAATGAAGACAAGCACCAACATGGTGAACATAATTACGTCATTTCTATCCGACAGGCAACAAGTCGTGTCCTTCAACAACTGTCTATCAAGACCCACACAGCTTAATATTGGTGTGCCTCGGGGCTCAATACTAGGTCCGCTGCTTTTTGCAGTTTATATTAATGATCTTCCTTTATATATCGATACGACTTGTGATCTATTTGCAGACGACTGTACTATATATACTAGTCAAGAAAACCGTAGTGAATTAGAGAATTCTTTACAAAAGGAACTTGATAATCTTACTAGATGGAGCAATGAAAACCGCATGCAAATTAACATCGACAAAACCAAATCCATGCTAATAACGACCAGACAAACACTACAGACACTAGCCATAACTGGATCACCGCTCGAACTCCGCAAGGGCACGTTACCTATAGTTAATGTGACTGAACATAAAACACTAGGGCTTTTAATAGACAGCCATTTGAACTGGAGCTCTCATGTTCACGCTCTTACCAAGAAAATAGCTCCAAAAGTTTACCAGCTTGCTAAAATTCAGCACTTCCTGGACGAAAGCACACGAAAAATATTATATACATGCTATATCCAATCACATCTCGATTACTGTTCCACAGTTTGGGATGGTTGCCTTAAATCTAATTTAAAACGACTATGTTCTCTACAAAACCGCGCTATTCGTCTGGTTTCTGGCATAAAGCACGTTGAAAGTAATAATTTGTACAGTCATCTAAGACTTCTACCACTACAAAAGCGCTTCCTTTTCAACAAAGCCAAATTAGTGAATAAAATTATATCTCAAAATACCCCAGAGTATCTTCTGCCGCTGATTCAATCTAATGCAATGAACAGCAAGCGCCTAAATTTGTTACATGTCTCAAAGCCTAGATTGGACCTATACAAAACATGTTTCGCCTATTCTGGTGCGCACTTATGGAATGATCTGCCTCCAGATCTGAAAACTCCAATGAGTCCCTACATATTTAACCGAAAACTCTTTCAATACTTAATCCATACCGACTAAATGCCACCATAATTCATTTACTGGTATAATTGTTCAGTATAATTGTTCATTATAATTGTTTAACTATAATAGTTCACTATATATGTGTGTGCGTGTGGGAGCGAGAGAGAGAGAGAGAGAGATGGAGAGAGAGAGAGAGAGAGAGAGAGAGAGAGAGAGAGAGAGAGAGAGAGAGAGAAAGTAGGTGTCAGAGAGAGGGAGAGAGTCTGTGCGCATGTGCATGCGTGTGTGTGGAGAGAGTGATTGAGCTAGAAATGGTGGGGGAATGTGTCAGTGCATGCATTCGTACGTGTATGTGTGAGAGTGAGTGAGGGAGTGTGTGCGTGCGTGCATGCGTTCATGTGCATGTTTATGTGTATGTGTAAGAGAGTGTGATTGAGAGAGTGAGTGTGTGTGTGTGTGAAGGATTGTGTTAGAGAGTGAGACAGTGGGAGAGTTGATGTGTTAGTGTGTGTGTGTGTGTGAGCGCGCGCATGCGTGTGAGTGTGTGTATATGAAAGAATACAGAGAGAGAGAGAGAGAGAGAGAGAGAGAGAGAGAGAGAGAGAGAGAGAGAGCTGAGCAGATGCATGTCGTGTAACACGCATGTTATGTAACACGCGAATCCATATGTTTGTGTATTCTCATCTGTCATATTATCAGTTAAATACCATTTGATGTTATCAGGCATAATATAAACTCATGTTCATTACTGTAGTTTGAGTGAGAGAGTGAGTGTGAATGAGAGACAGAACGAGTGAGCGGGAGAGTGAATGAGTGAGCGGGAGAGTGAATGAGTGAGCGGGAGAGTGAATGAGTGAGCGGGAGAGTGAATGAGTGAGCGGGAGAGTGAATGAGTGAGCGTGAGAGTGAATGAGTGAGCGTGAGAGTGAATGAGCGGGAGAGTGAATGCGTGAGAGTGAATGAATGAGCGGAAGAGTGAATGTGTGAGCGTGAGAGTGAATGTGTGTGTGTGTGTGTGTGTGTGAGAGAGAGAGAGAGAGAGAGAGAGAGAGAGAGAGAGAGAGAGAGAGAGAGAGAGCATCACTATTTTTACGTCACATACATTTTATGTACACATTTTTCTGCATGTTTAACATTTTTATGAGACTGCTCATGACAATTGTCAGTGTATGTGTGTGAGTAAAGTGTGGGAGTTTGTTCATACTAGTTTCAATACTAACGTGAGACATTTTGTATGTGTCTAGATGTGAGGAAGTGTGAGTGTATGTGGAGGATGTGTGTGAGTGTGGGGATATGTGTGGGTGGGGGTGTGGGGGTGGGGGTATGCGTTTGGATGGGATGGGGTGTGTGGGTTTTGGTGGGTAGTGGTATTTGTGGGTGTTGGTGGGATGTGTGGATGGATGTGTGGGGGTGAAAGTAGGGGTGTTGGAATGGGTGTGGGGGATGTGTGTATGGGTGGAGGATATATGTATGGGACGGATGCGGGGAATGTGTGTTTATGTGAGTGGAGATGTGTGGATGGTTTGAGGAAGTATGTGTGGGAGACGGGTTGTGTGGGTAGGGGATTGTGTTGGGTGGATTGGGGATGCAAGGGCGGGTGGGGAGAAGTGTATGGTGTGTGGGTTTGAGATATGTGTGCGGTGTGTTGGTGGGGGATGTGTGAATGATGTGTGGGTGGAGGGTATGTTTGTGGTGTTTGGGTGGAGGATAGTGTGTGGTTAGGGGGATGTGTGTGATGGGTGCGGGGAATGTGCGTATGGGTGAAGTATATGTGTGGGTGAGTAGGGGATTGTGGTGGTTGGGGGAAGTATGTGTGGGTGGGAGATGTGTGTGTGTGGATGGGGAATGTGTGGGTGGGGGTGTGTGAGTGGCTTAGGGATATGTAGGTGGGTGAGGGAGTTATATGTGTCGGGGTGGGATGTGTGAGTGGGTGGAGGATGTGTGTGGGTAGGGGTATTGTGATCGAGAGATGTTTGGTTGGGGGTGGGTGGGTGGGGGTGTGTGGGTGCGTAGTGGAGGATGTATGCGTGAGTGAGTGTGTGTTGGTGGACGGGTAGGGAATGCGTGTGTGGGTGGGGAGAGGTGTGTGGTGTGTTGGTTGGGGATATTGTGTGGGTGAGGTATGTGTGTGTGGGTGGGGGATTTTTGTGGTGTGTTAGTGGGGGTATGTGGGGTGGATGGGTAAGAGTATCTGTGTGGGTGGGAATATTGTGTGGTATCTGGGTGGGGGATATGTGTGTGGTGTGTAAGTGGGGATGTGTTGGTGAGGGATATGTGTGTGTGTGGTGCGTGGGTTGGGAATAGTGCGTGGTAGGGGGTGTATGTGATGTGCGGGTGGGGGATTGTGTGGTGGGGGATTAGGTTATGGCATGTGTGGGTGGGTGGAAGTTGTATGTGTGGGTGGTGGGGTGTATGTGAGTGGATTGGGGATGTATGGGTGGTTAGGGAGATGTGTGTGTGTGTGGGGGGGGGGGGGGTAGGGACATGTCAGTTGGTGGGGATGTGTGTATGGTTTGGGGATGTGTGAGTGGATGTGCGATGTGTGGGTTGGTGGGGAATTGTGTGCATGGGTGGGGAATATGTTGTCGATGGAGATGTGGCTGGGGGATGGGTGGTTTGAGGTGTGGGTGGGGAGAGGATGTGTGGGTTAGGATGTGTATGTGGATGGGCGTGGGATGTGTGGGTTGGTGGGGGAATGTTTGTGGGTGGCGAGTGTGTTTTGGTTGGGGGGTCAGGTGAGGGCAGTGTGTGTGGATGGGGGATGTGCGGGAGGGGGATGGGTCGGTTGTTGGGGTATGTATGTGTCCCTTGGTGTGCGTGTGTGTGGGTAGGTGGGGGTGTGTATGTGTCCCTTGTTGCGCGTGTGTGTGGGTAGGTGGGGGTGTTGTGTGGGTGGGGTGATGTATGGATAGGTGGGAGATGGGCCTCATAACATGGTAATTAGCCTTGTTTATGTTTACAACTTTCATTTCACAATGTTTATTTTTCTTCCTATGTAAATGTATAATGCTCTTGATGAACGAAAGACGAGTGATTGGAAGGGCTGAATGTAAGACGGGCCTGCGCGCCCAATTTGTGACCCTAATAAAGTTGATTTGATTTAATTTGATTTAACATCTCTGTCACTGGCTGGACATAACCTTGCTAGAACATCTGTGTCACAGGCTGGACATCTTGCTAGAACATCTCTGTCACTGGCTGGACATCTCCTTGCTAGAACATCTCTGTCACTGGCTGGACATCTTGCTAGAACATCTCTGTCACTGGCTGGACATCTTGCTAGAACATCTCTGTCACTGGCTGGACATCTCCGTGCTAGAACATCTATGTCACTGGCTGGACATCTCCTTGCTAGAACATCTGTGTCACTGGCTGCACGTGTCCTTGCTAGAACATCTCTGTCACTGGCTGAATATCTCCTTGCTAGAACATCTGTGTCACTGGCTGGACATCTCCTTGCTAGAACATGTGTCACTGGCTGCACGTGTCCTTGCTAGAACATCTCTGTCACTGGCTGAACATCTCCTTGCTAGAACATCTGTGTCACTGGCTGGACATCTCCTTGCTAGAACATCTGTGTCACTGGCTGCACGTGTCCTTGCTAGAACATCTGTGTCACTGGCTGGACATCTTGCTAGAACATCTGTGTCACTGGCTGGACATCTCCGTGCTAGAACATCTGTGTCACTGGCTGGACATCTTGCTAGAACATCTGTGTCACTGGCTGGACATCTTGCTAGAACATCTGTGTCACTGGCTGGAAATCTCCGTGCTAGAAGCCAGTGACACAGATGTTCTAGCAGGGAGATGTCCAGCCAATGACAGAGATGTTCTAGCAAGCAGATGTCCAGCTAGTGACAGAGATGTTCTAGCAATATGTCCAGCTAGTGACACAGATGTTCTAGCAAGGACACGTGTAGCCAGTGACACAGATGATCTAGCACGGAGATGCCCAGCCAGTGACACAGATGTTCTAGCACGGAGATGTCCAGCCAGTGACACAGATGTTCTAGCAAGGACACGTGCAGCCAGTAACACTGATGTTCTAGCACGGAGATGCCCAGCCAGTGACACAGATGTTCTAGCACGGAGATGTCCAGCCAGTGACACAGATGTACAAGCACAGAGATGTCCAGCAAACACGAGTTTGCATTTGTTTACCAATAACAAAAACAAAACAACCGTCTGTGATAGATTCAATGTGACATACAGAGAGATACCAGAGAGTGTGAAGGTAGCGCAGTTCTGGACCACCTAGCGACCTTGTACGTGAGAACACGATATCTGATTGAGACCAGATTGCTCGGGTGAGCCGGGTATCACTGCCCAGAAAGCCGCCAGCTTGTGTGTACGCAATGTAACCGTCAAGGACAGACCACTCTGTAGAGGGTATGTTACAGACATCGGTTATCGGCCCTGGTCTATTTGTCGCAATACTACTACTAGCTTCAGTTAATTGTCTGCCGTAAGTTGTGTGTGGGTTGAGTGGGGCTATGTATGGAGTGGCGTAAGGGTGTTGTGGAGTGGGTGAGGCTGTGAGTGGGGTAGGGTGAGGATGTGTGTGGAGCCTCCCGTGTGTTGCCGGGGCCCATAAGGGAAGCAAAGAATAGCAACACTGTAGCCTTCCACGCATGTCGTAAGAGGCGACTAAGGAGGCTTGTTCCGTCGTCCTGCTACTGAGTGAGTGCGTGGCGCGAAACATCCAGATGGGAAAATGACTGCCGATTCCATCAGAAATGAACTGAGTGGTTTGTGGGGGACTATTGTGTTGATATTCTGGCGGCGGCATTATGCACAGTGTATCTGTGCGGCTGTTGTTTGTCGAGACTCCTGTCTTTTCCACTATTCACATTGGGCAGTGAGGAGCATTTTTTGTGATATTCACTGGCATGGGAACGGAGCATAATGGGGACGAACCGGTGCTGTGAAGTTGGAACTGCTAGTAACTAACTAACTAACTGTGTGTGGAGTATCTGAGGTTGTATGTGGAGTATAGTGAGGTAGTGTATGGAGTAGGGTGAGGTTGTGTGTGGAAAATGTTGAGACTGTAAAATATTGTGTAGCCCAGTATTAGATGTATGTGTGTTAGTTGCGGAGCTCTGGCTGTGAAAGGTTTCTGGGATTTGCTAGAAGAGGTCAAATCTGTTCTTACTGTGTTGAAGGGCATGGATTCTGAGAGAGGAGGACATGTGTGTGCAGTAGGACATGGACTCTGAGAGAGGAGGACAGGTATGAGTAATAGGACATGAACTCTGAGAGGAAACGTTTATGTAACAGGTCGTACATTCTAAGAGAGACTTTTGTGAAGACGACAATGACAGATAATTTTCTGCGGGGGCACGAGCTCTGAGATAATCCAGTGAGAAGAGATGTGCTCGGGGCGAAGTCTGTGACATACACACGTCTGACGAGGCTATGCTACAAACATGCATGTGCCAGAGTTACGGGTGGTGTAAGATATGTTAGCACTATATGACGACATCAGGACGCCGAGAACATAATCTTCTCGTTCACTGCACAGAGCAACACAGGGCATCCCTCAACTGTTGCAGAGGATGACGTGATGATTCCACTGGTCACCTCATGCCAAAAGCAACATTCAGATGTATGCACTGTTTAGGACAGACAACACAGGGCATCCCTGAACTGTTGCACAGGATGACGTGATGATTCCACTGGTCACCTCATGCCAAAAGCAACATTCAGATGTATGCACTGTTTAGGCAAGGCTGTCAGACAAGGGCCCTGCCTCACTGCCTGGGTATTTCTGGGCAATCATTCTTGACAGATTTTCCGTTTCCGTAAAGGGACGTCACTCGCACAATGTCAGGAAGACCTTCCAGGGGAATTTGTGTGAGGGATGTGGGGCGGGGAGGGGAGGTGGGGATGGGAGGAAGCAACAATTAGGGTCGGACAGTAATGTGATTCCTGTCTGACAGACCCTTAATAGCGGCAAATAGCGTTTTTACAGAGTCCCTTCTTGCTGAACTTTCGGGGCTTTTCCACCCAAATTATAGGCTTAAACCAGGCAATGAATGGACTCAGGAGCCATGTATGTTTGAGTGGGAGCACAGAGAAGCGACGACAGGCATTCCTAGACTACATTCTGGGCGCATACGTTGATTGTTGCAAGTGTGCGGGCGCACTGACGGACTGATGGAGACACGTACACACACTCACACGTACACACACACTCACACGTACACACACACTCACACATTCACACAACAACGTTTGTGTTGCCGGGATTTGTTTTAAATAGACACACACAAACAGAAAAAAACACAGACACACACGAACAGACACACACACAAACAGACACACACACAAACAGACACACACAAACAGACACACACACACAGACAAACACGGACACTCTCTGACATACATATACAAACGCATACACACATTGACACACTCACCACACGGTCACACACACACGAGTGTGTGATTGAGAGAAAGTGTATGTGTATGTGAGAGTGTGTTTCTTTGTGTGTTATTGAGTGGGTGCACAACTGTGAGAGTTAGGGTAAATGATGTAAGTATGTATACAAGACTGTATGTATGTGTTTGTGAATGTGCGTGTGTACGTGTGTCTGCTTGTCTGCGTGTTTCATAACATGGTAATATGCATTGCTTATGTTTACAATATTCATTTGACAATATTTTTTTTTCCTGTGTAAATGTGGCATGCGCAATGATGAATGAGAGATGAGTGATTAGAAGGGCGGAATGTAAGATTGGCCTCCGTGCCTAATTTGTGACCCTTTGAAATTAAAATTCGTTCGTTCGTTCGTTTGTTCCTACCTACCAGCCTATATAACTACACACCACCTACCAACCCCCACCTACCTACCAAATTATCAACCCACCCACCAACATACCTCCCTATCCACTGGCTACCTACCAACACACCTACCTACCTACTCACTTAACTACCCATATACTTATCGACCCAATACCTACCTACCTACTTATCTACCTACCTACCAATCCACAGACTCACCTACCTAATGACAACCCCCCCCCCCATTTGTATGCCTACATACCCACATACCTACCCACATACCTACCTACGCACATAGCTACGTATCCACATACCTACCTACGCACATAGCTACGTATCCACATACCACATACCCACATACCTATTTACCCACACACCTATCTACCTACTTACCTATCTACTTAACTAACTAGCCACCTATCTACTCACCGACAAACTCACCTAACTACTCACCTGCCTACCTACCTAACTACCTACCTACCTACCTAACTACCCACCTACATACCTACCTAACTACCCACCTACCTACCTACCTAACTACCTACCTACCTACCTTACTACCCACCTACCTACGTAACTACCCACCTAGCTACATAACTACCTACCTAACTACCCACCTACCTACCTACCCACCAATTTACCTACCCACCCACCTACCAACCCAGCCACCTACCTACCTACCTAACTACCTACCTACCTAACTACCCACCTACCTAACTACCTAACTACCTACCTAACTACCCACCTACCCACCTACCCACCTACCTACCTAACTACCCACCTACCTACCTACCTAACTATCCACCTATCCACCTAACTACCTACCCACCCACCTACCCACCTACCTAACTACCCACCTACCTACCTACCTACCTAACTACCCACCTAACTACCCACCTACCTACCTACCCACTTACCTACCCACTCATCCACCTATCCACCCACTCACCTACCTACCTAACTACCTACCTACCTAACTACCCACCTACCCACCTACTTACCTACCTACCTAGCTAACTACCCACCTACCTACTTACCTAACTACCCACATACCAACCTAGCTACCTGTCTACATACCTACCTAACTACCCACCTACCTACCTACCTAACTACCCACCTAGCTACCTACCCACCTACCTACCCACTTACGTAATACCCACCCACCCACCTACCTACCTAGCTACCTACCTACCTAGCTACCTAATTACCCACCTACCCACCTACCCACCCACCTACCTACCCACCCACCCACCTACCTAACTACCCACTTACATACCTACTACCACCTATTTACCTGCCTACCTATCGACACACCTACCTAACGACCTACCTAAGCACCTACCTACCTACCTACCTACCCACTCACCCACCTACCTAACTACCCATGGACTCACCTATCTACCGACCCACCCACCTACCCGCCCAGATGCTTGCTTGCAACGATTGTTTAAGTATATGCTAGTCAGTGGTCAGGGTACTCCCACGCCACATGAGATCAGCGAGTCCATCAGTGGTCACAGTACTCCCACGCCGCATGAGATCAGCGAGTCCATCAGTGGTCACAGTACTCCCACGCTGCATGAGATCAGTGAGTCCATCAGTGGTCACAATACTCCCACGCCGCATGAAATCAGCGAGTCCATCAGTGGTCACAGTACTCCCACGCCGCATGAGATCAGCGAGTCCATCAGTGGTCACAGTACTCCCACGCCGCATGAGATCAGCGAGTCCATCAGTGGTCACAGTACTCCCACGCCGCATGAGATCAGCGAGTCCATCAGTGGTCACAGTACTCCCACGCCGCATGAGATCAGCGAGTCCATCAGTGGTCACAGTACTCCCACGCCGCATGAGATCAGCGAGTCCATCAGTGGTCAGAGTCCCCCCAGGCCGCATCTGATCAGTGAGTCCATCAGTGGTCACAGTACTCCCACGCCGCATGAGATCAGCGAGTCCATCAGTGGTCACAGTACTCCCACGCCGCATGAGATCAGCGAGTCCATCAGTGGTCAGAGTCCCCCCACGCCGCATCAGATCAGCGTGTCCATCAGTGGTCAGAGTCCCCCCACGCCGCATGAGATCAGCGTGTCCATCAGTGGTCAGAGTCCTCCCAGGCCGCATCAGATCAGCGAGTCCATCAGTGGTCACAGTCCCCCCAGGCCGCATCAGATCAGCGAGTCCATCAGTGGTCAGAGTCCCCCCAGGCCGCATGAGATCAGCGTGTCCATCAGTGGTCAGAGTCCCCCCAGGCCGCATGAGATCAGCGAGTCTATCAGTGGTCAGAGTCCCCCCAGGCCGCATCAGATCAGCGTGTCCATCAGTGGTCAGAGTCCCCCCACGCCGCATCAGATCAGCGAGTCCATCAGTGGTCAGAGTCCCCCCAGGCCGCATCAGATCAGCGAGTCCATCAGTGGTCAGAGTCCCCCCAGGCCGCATCAGATCAGCGTGTCCATCAGTGGTCAGAGTCCCCCCAGGCCGCATCAGATCAGCGTGTCCATCAGTGGTCAGAGTCCCCCCAGGCCGCATCAGATCAGCGTGTCCATCAGTGGTCAGAGTCCCCCCAGGCCGCATGAGATCAGCGAGTCCATCAGTGGTCAGAGTCCCCCCAGGCCGCATCAGATCAGCGTGTCCATCAGTGGTCAGAGTCCCCCCACGCCGCATCAGATCAGCGTGTCCATCAGTGGTCAGAGTCCCCCCAGGCCGCATCAGATCAGCGAGTCCATCAGTGGTCAGAGTCCCCCCAGGCCGCATCAGATCAGCGAGTCCATCAGTGGTCAGAGTCCCCCCAGGCCGCATCAGATCAGCGTGTCCATCAGTGGTCAGAGTCCCCCCAGGCCGCATCAGATCAGCGAGTCCATCAGTGGTCAGAGTCCCCCCAGGCCGCATCAGATCAGCGTGTCCATCAGTGGTCAGAGTCCCCCCAGACCGCATCAGATCAGCGAGTCCATCAGTGGTCATAGTCCCCCCAGGCCGCATCAGATCAGCGTGTCCATCAGTGGTCAGAGTCCCCCCAGGCCGCATCAGATCAGCGTGTCCATCAGTGGTCAGAGTCCCCCCAGGCCGCATCAGATCAGCGAGTCCATCAGTGGTCAGAGTCCCCCCAGGCCGCATCAGATCAGCGTGTCCATCAGTGGTCAGAGTCCCCCCAGGCCGCATCAGATCAGCGAGTCCATCAGTGGTCAGAGTCCCCCCAGGCCGCATCAGATCAGCGAGTCCATCAGTGGTCAGAGTCCCCCCAGGCCGCATCAGATCAGCGAGTCCATCAGTGGTCAGAGTCCCCCCAGGCCGCATCAGATCAGCGAGTCCATCAGTGGTCAGAGTCCCCCCAGGCCGCATCAGATCAGCGAGTCCATCAGTGGTCAGAGTCCCCCCACGCCGCATCAGATCAGCGAGTCCATCAGTGGTCAGAGTCCCCCCAGGCCGCATCAGATCAGCGAGTCCATCAGTGGTCAGAGTCCCCCCAGGCCGCATCAGATCAGCGTGTCCATCAGTGGTCAGAGTCCCCCCAGGCCGCATCAGATCAGCGTGTCCATCAGTGGTCAGAGTCCCCCAGGCCGCATCAGATCAGCGTGTCCATCAGTGGTCAGAGTCCCCCCAGGCCGCATCAGATCAGCGTGTCCATCAGTGGTCAGAGTCCCCCCAGGCCGCATCAGATCTGCGTGTCCATCCCGTGCCCGCACCACCTCCTCAGTAGCTCCCTCAGGCTGTAGTGTCACTACGGTTGAATTCAAAGCTAGCTAGCTCAGAAAGCTAAAGCAGTCTTATGTTGTGAATTCATGAAGCTAAATCTGTTTGTGTGAATTCATGAAGCTAAATATGTTTGTGTGAATTCATGAAGCTAAATCTGTTTGTGTGAATTTATGAGGTTAATTAGTTTGTGAGAATTCATGAGGCTGGAATATTTTGTGTGAAGTCATGAGGCTAATTACAAATGTCAGTGGTCATATTTGCGGCTGATGTTGAACCTCTTTGCAATGTTTGAAGTTGATTATCAATTCCATTAACCATCATTGAGGCTGACTATTAAACGTGATTTCCAGATTTGAAGCTGATTACGAGTTTTATTGGCATTGTGCAAGTTTTTTTAGAACTTTAGTGACCATGCTTAAGTCTGTTTATCACGTTAATAACAATGTTTAAGTCTGTTTATCACTTTAAGTCTGTTTATCACCGGAAGTTAAAGAGCGAGCTCTCTTATATATTCGACAAGAGCACTTGCTGAGTTATTGACTTCATTGATTACTCATTGCGGTGTCCTAATTATGTTAATTCAGTGACAGTGGTGATAGCAGTCTGCCCCATGACAACAGAACTTCCCAAGTTATTGTCTTCATTAATAGCTTATTACAGTTTTCTCATTATGTTAATTCAGTAGCAGTGGTGAGGCATCGGGTGGCAGTCTGCCCCAAGACAACACCGGTCGGGGACACCCCCCCCCCCCACCCCCAGCCGCAGCAGACCCCAGCATTGTTGCCAGGAATAAGGCTGCCTGTTGACCCCCCTCCTCCAACACCGCCACCAGACACGTCCCTGGCCTTATTGCCTCGCTTACACATGCCCTGACCTAGTGGACACTGAGACCTAGAACAGACTGATAGTGTAGGCCTGAAGTAACCACTACCCTGTCTGAAGTCATTGAACCATCTGGCCAGGCCGCTACGTGAGTTGGTCGCCTAACTTACGTATGCCCTGTCTTAGTAGACACGGAGGTCTAGATCAGCCTGATAGTGTAGGCTTGAAGTAACCACAGCCCTGTCTGAAGTCATTGAACCATCTGGCCAGGCCGCTACGTGAGTTGGTCGCCTAACTTACGTATGCCCTGTCTTAGTAGACACGGAGATCTAGATCAGCCTGATAGTGTAGGCTTGAAGTAACCACAGCCCTGTCTGAAGTCATTGAACCATCTGGCCAGGCCGCTACGTGAGTTGGTCGCCTAACTTACGTATGCCCTGTCTTAGTAGACACGGAGGTCTAGATCAGCCTGATAGTGTAGGCTTGAAGTAACCACAGCCCTGTCTGAAGTCATTGAACCATCTGGCCAGGCCGCTACGTGAGTTGGTCGCCTAACTTACGTATGCCCTGTCTTAGTGGACACGGAGGTCTAGATCAGCCTGATAGTGTAGGCCTGAAGTAACCACAGCCCTGTCTGAAGTCATTGAACCATCTGGTGGAAGACGGGATCAGCTACACTAGACCAGAATTGTTCAGATTCAAGTGGTTGTAATGAGTCTATCCCATCGCCCATTCATGGCTAGAAGAGAACCAGGAGACAATTTCCTGTCTAATGAAATATTCAAACAACAACAGAGCAAGACAACAACACGCCACAACTCCGGGTCGCTAACAATCCCGCAATCTTGTATTTCCTGATGACTACAGCCACTTATGGTCTCTCGTGGAGCGTCTTCGTCTTTCTCTCATTTTGTCTCTTGTGATGAGACACCTGCAGACTGGATCTCGACAAAATTCACGATCATCCGAAGAGTTTTTTGGCGGCCACAATTTCTCCACCTGAAAGGAAATTAATTGTTGGCTGTTGTCAGCAGACACGAGTCATGACGATTTGATGTCCCCGCCTGGGCAGAGAGGTCAACAACTTGATGATTGATCATGTTCTTGATTCAATCCGAGGGGATAGCGGGGCACCTCTCTGCCAGCACAACCAGTTTCTCACACTGTCCTCTCTGTTACATATGTCTGACACTGTCCTCTCTGTTACATGTGTCTGATGTTGTCCTCTCTGTTACATGTGTCTGACACTGTCCTCTCTGTTACATGTGTCTGACAGTGTCCTCTCTGTTACATGTGTCTGATGTCCTCTCTGTTACATGTGTCTGATGTTGTCCTCTCTGTTACATGTGTCTGACATTGTCCTCTCTGTTACATGTGTCTGACAGTGTCCTCTCTGTTACATGTGTCTGACACTGTCCTCAATGTTACATGTGTCTGATGTTGTCCTCTCTGTTACATGTGTCTGATGTTGTCCTTTCTATTACATGTGTCTGACACTGTCCTCTCTGTTACACGTGTCTGACAGTGTCCTTTGTGTTACATGTGTCTGATGTTGTCCTCTCTGTTACATGTGTCTGATGTTGTCCTCTCTGTTACATGTGTCTGACATTGTCCTCTCTGTTACATGTGTCTGACAGTGTCCTCTCTGTTACATGTGTCTGACATTGTTCTCTCTGTTACATGTGTCTGACAGTGTCCTCTCTGTTACATGTATCTGACACCGTCCTCTCTGTTACATGTGTCTGACACTGTCCTCTTTGTTACACGTGTCTGATGTTGTCCTCTTTGTCGTCTCTGTTACCCATATGTCTGATATTTTCTCTCTGTTACACACGTGTCTGACGTTGTCCTCTCTGTTACACATGTGTCTGACGTTGTCCTCTCTGTTACACATGTGTCTGACGTTGTCATCTCTGTTACACACCTCTATGACGTTGTCCTCTCTGTTACACATGTGTCTGACGTTGTCCTCTCTGTTACACACGTGTCTAACGTTGTCCTCTCTGTTACACACCTCTATGATGTTGTCCTCTCTGTTACACATGTGTCTGACGTTGTCGTCCATGTCACACACGTGTCTGACGTTGTCCTCTCTGTTATCCACATTTATGTCTAATACGGAAGTGATAAAGATTTGAACTGACATACACTAGATGTTAATTGTGCCCAAATGTGAACTGACTCACACTAGATGTGAACTGTTCCCAGTTATGAACCGACACACACTAGATGTGAACTGGCACATATTTGATGTGAACTGACACACACTAGATGTGAACTGACTGACACACATTAGATGTGAACTGACAAACACACACACACACTAGATGTGAACTGATACACACTAGATGTGAACTGACACATATTAGATGTGAACTGACACACATTAGATGTGAACTGACAAATACACACACACACACACACACACACACACACACACACACACACACTAGATGTGAACTGATACACGCTAGATGTGAACTGACACATATTAGATGTGAACTGACACATATTAAATGTGAACTGACAAACATTAGATGTGAACTGACACACACTAGATGTGAACTGACACATAATAGATGTGAACTGACACACACTAGATGTGAACTGACACATATTAGATGTGAACTGACACATATTAGATGTGAAGTGACACACATTAAATGTGAACTGACAAATACTAGATGTGAACTGAGACACATTACATGTGAACTGACACACACTAGATGTGAACTGACACATATTAGATGTGAAGTGACACACATTAAATGTGAACTGACACACTCACTAGATGTGAACTGACACACACTAGATGTGAACTGACACATATTAGATGTGAACTGACACACATTAGATGTGAACTGACACACACTAGATGTGAACTGACACATATTAGATGTGAACTGACACACATTAGATGTGAACTGACACATACTAAATATGAACTGACACACATTAGATTTGAACTGACACACATTAAATGTGAACTGACACACACTAGATGTGAACTGACACATATTAGATGTGAACTGACACATATTAGATGTGAACTGACACATATTAGATGTGAACTGACACACACTAGATGTGAACTGACACATATTAAATGTCAACTGACACACACTAGATGTGAACTGGTACACACTAGATGTGAACTGACACATTCTAAATGTGAACTGACACACATTAGATGTGACTTGACACACATTAAATGTGAACTGACACATACTAGATGTGAACTGGCACATATTAGATGTGAACTGACACATATTAGATGTGAACTGACACACATTAAATGTGAACTGACACACACTAGATGTGAACTGACACATATTAGATGTGAACTGACACACATTAAATGTGAACTGACACACACTAGATGTGAACTGACACATATTAGATGTTAAGTGACACACATTAAATGTGAACTGACACACACACTAGATGTGAACTGACACACACTAGATGTGAACTGACACATATTAGATGTGAACTGACACACATTAGATGTGAACTGACACACACTAGATGTGAACTGACACATATTAGATGTGAACTGACACACATTAGATGTGAACTGACACATACTAAATATGAACTGACACACATTAGATGTGAACTGACACACATTAAATGTGAACTGACACACACTAGATGTGAACTGACACATATTAGATGTGAACTGACACATATTAGATGTGAACTGACACATATTAGATGTGAACTGACACACACTAGATGTGAACTGACACATATTAGATGTGAACTGACACACACTAGATGTGAACTGGTACACACTAGATGTGAACTGACACATTCTAAATGTGAACTGACACACATTAGATGTGAACTGACACACATTAAATGTGAACTGACACACACTATATGTGAACTGGCACATATTAGATGTGAACGGACACATATTAGATGTGAACTGACACACATTAAATGTGAACTGACACACACTAGATGTGAACTGACACATATTAAATGTGAACTGACACATATTAGATGTGAACTGACACACATTAAATGTGAACTGACACACACTAGATGTGAACTGGCACACATTAGATGTGAACTGACACACACTAGATGTGAACTGACACACACTAGATGTGAACTGACACACACTAGATGTGAACTGACACACACTAAATGTGAACTGACACACATTAGATGTGAACTGACACACACTCATTGTGATCTCACACAAGCTGGATGTGACAGTCGCCACATATATCATATCTCAATCTGACAATGTGATAAAATATGCAGGAGATATATCTAATGTATGAGGCGCATTCAGTGCCAGGCTGGCTACCTGACAGATTGCACGGGCTAGATCCGGCACAGACAATCGCTCAGGGTGACTGTTGTCACACCGTGGTCTGGGTTGTGTATGCGATACCGTGGTCTGGCTTGTGTGAGTGATACCGTCGTCTGGGTTGTATGGGTGATACCTGGACCGGGTGAGTGATACCATGGTATGGCTTGTGTGGGGGATACCGTGGTCTAGGTTGTGTGGCGGATACCTGGGTTGTGTGGGGGATACCGTGGTCTGGCTTGTGTGAGAGATACCATGGTCTGGCTTGTGTGGGTGATACTTGGGCCTGGTGAGTGCTACCTTCGTCTGGCTTATGTGGGTGATACCATGGTCTGGCTTATGTGGGCACTACCTGGGTTGTGTGGGTGATACTTGGGCCGGGTGAGTGATTCTGTGGTCTGGGTTATGTGGGTGATAGCTGGGCTGGGTAAGTGATCCCTTGACCTGCTTTGTGTGAGGTCGATCTTTGTTGTGTGAATGATACTTGGGCCGGGTGAGTGATACCGTGGTCAGGCTTGTGTGGGTGGTACCATAGTCTGGCTTGTGTGGGGTCTACCTGGGTTGTGTGGGTGATACTTGGGTCGGGTGAGTGATACTGTGGTCTGGGTTATGTGGATGGTACCTGGGCTGGGTAAGTGATACAATGGTTTGCCTTTTGTGAGCTCTACCTTTGTTGTGTGGATGATACTTTGGCCAGGTGAGTGATACCGTGGTCTGGCTTGTGTTGGGGATGCCGTGGTCTGGGTTGTGTGGGTGATGCCGTGGTCTGGGGTGTGTGGGTTATACGTGTGCCGGGTGAGTGATACCGTGGTCTGGCTTGTGTGAGTGATACCGTCGTCTGGGTTGTATGGGTGATACCTGGACCGGGTGAGTGATACCATGGTATGGCTTGTGTGGGGGATACCGTGGTCTAGGTTGTGTGGGTGGTACCGTGGTCTGGGTTGTGTGGATGATACCGTGGTCTGGATTGTGTGGATGATACCGTGGTCTGGATTGTGTGGATGATACCGTGGTCTGGGTTGTGTGGAGGATACCTGGGTTGTGTGACTGATACCGCTGGTCTGGGTTGTGTGGATGATACCGTTGTCTGGGTTGTGTGAGTGATACCGTGGTCTGGCTTGTGGGTGATACCGTGGTCTGAATTGTGTGGATGATACCGTGGTCTGGTTTGTGTAGAGGATACCTGGGTTGTGTGACTGATACCGTGGTCTGGGTTGTGTGGGGTATACTTGAGCCGGGTGTGTGATACCCTGGCTGGGTTGTGTAGTGGATACCAGGGTTGGGTGAGTGATACCGTGGTCTGCGTTGTGTAGTGGATACCTGGGCTGGGTGCACGATACCGTGGCTGGGTTGTGTGGGGTATACTTGGGCCGGGTGAGTGATACCGTGGCGGGGTTGTGTAGGGGATACCTGGGCTGGGTGCACGATACCGTGGCTGGGCGAGTGATACCTGGGCCGGGTGAGTGTTACCGTGGCTGAGTAAATTCTTGTCTCTGTGTGTTTTACTGTCGGGTCAGTTCCGGCAGGGAAAACATCACTTCATATATTCCCGTTGTGTTGTTTGCCCGTGTTGTTTGACCGTGTTGTTTGTCTGTATTGTTTGTGTGTGTTGTTTGTGTGCATTGTTTCTCCGTGTTGTTTGTGTGTGTTGTTTGTCGGTGTTGTTTGTCCGTATTGTTGTGCGGGTTGTTTCTCCGAGTTGTTTGTCCGTTTTGTTTGTGTGTGTTGTTTGTCGATGTTGTTTGTCCATGTTGTTGTGCGTGCTGTTTCTGCGAATTGTTTGTATGTGCGGTGTGTCCGTTTTGTTTGTGTGTGTTGTTTGTCCGTATTGTTTGTGTGTGTTGTTTGTCGGTGTTATTTGTCCGTGTCGTTTGTCTGTGTTGTTTGTCTGAGTTGTTTGTCCGTGTTGTTTGTGTATGTTGTTTGTCCGTGTTGTTTGTGCATGTTATTAGTGCGTGTTGTGTGTGTTGATTGTTTGTGTTGTTTGTCCGTGTTGTTTGTCCGTGTAATTTGTCCGTATTGTTTGTATTTGTTGTTTGTCAGTGTTTTTGTGCGTGTTGTTTGTCCGTGTTATTTATCGTGTAATTTGTACGTGTTTTTTG